>VXAU01001192.1:1589445-1722397 GCA_013399695.1 Formicarius rufipectus
AAAAAAACACCAAACAACAAAACACCAAAAAAACCCCACCACAAAAAACCCCAAACCAAAACAAAAACCAAACAAACACCCCAAAACCAAACAAACACAAAACAACAAACAAACAAAAAAAAAGCCAAAAGAAATCAATCTTCCCGTCTCCAGAATTTCTCAGAATCTCCTTTTGCCTCTCTTCTTGGGCAAGAGCACTCCTTGTTCTTTTTAGTTTTAAGGACTTTGTCTACCTTCCATATGTCTTCACAGATTACAAATCTTCACAATTACTTTACCTCAGGCACATCCCTAGAGCAATTTTTATCAAGTCCAGCAGGGCAATTCTAATCTTTCCTTTCACTATCTTAAGCTAAGCATTTGTTAGGTTAACCAGGTCACAGCTCACCTTGCTTTTGAACACCGGAGCAAAACAGATGCTATAGCCTTCCCTGATAGAAGCACTTCCTTCTCTCTCCCAAGGGACAGATGAACCTTTCCCTCACTGTTTCCTTTTCTTTTTCCTGAAGCACTTTCTAGTCACTCTTTACCTTCAATCAGCCACCTCAGGAAAGTCTTCCTGGTGGCATGAGCCTGATGCTCCAAAAACCCAAGTGAACAACAGATCCCTTGTTGTTGTTTTTGTTCCTCATCCTCTCTAGTACTTTCAACATGCACCGTGCCAGGTGGAGAGGTGAGATGTTCTTCTAAGCATCCTCTACCCTGCCCAGAGGACCAGAATCTGCAGTGCAATTCACACAAAGCTTTTACACCCTTGGCTATGACTGGTTTTTTTTATTTGTTGGGGTTTTTTTTCTTCTACTTGCTCTTATTATTCACTTCCTCTACAAAGTTCGGCATGAGGCATTTGTTTCTTTTTTCTGGGTCATACATTTTCTCCAGACTTTCAGCCAGGTTCACGCAAGAACAAATAAAGGAGATGGTATACGAAAACAAGAAATAGTCCAGTTTTTAGCTACTGCTCCAATAAAATAAGAACAACAAGGGGGAAAATTCAGATATTCTCCTACAATTACAGACCAGTGAGGCAGTCAATTTTTTTTATTAATTTCAACTGGAATCCTATGTGAATACAGGATCCTTTTATCAGAATAATTTAAGAGTCAGGTGTAAACAAAGCTCAGGTTTATGAAGTCGATCACACTCAAAATTTAGGCTACAACCCAATATTGCAGCCTATGGGGGAAAGGAATCACTGGAAGAAACTCAGTTTTTGGCTACTCCTGGAGATGTCCTTTTAACATTAAAATTCCTCACATACAGAAAACAAACAAATAAACAAAATCAGATTTTTGAAACAGGTGCTAAATTTCTCTGCTATCACACATAAAACACAGCTGATATCCCCAGGAGCTGAACTCTTGGCTCTGTTGAACATCCTCAGCCCATTATTCTCTGCACCGACACAAGCCATGCCCCATCAGCCACTGCTGCCCTTCCAAGTTGTGCTGGTTAAACTGGCAGGAGAAATGAAGCCAACTCAGAATGGAATTGCAAGTCAGAATAACAATTTCATAAAAGATCACAAAATACACTGAGACAGAAGGAAAATTCGCTTTTGCCACAAAAACAGATGCAGAGCCCAGCACAGCGGGACATGAGCAGGATGGAGCTCACCAACCCCTGTGCTGAGCACCACGTGGTCCCCTTGAGTTCAAAGCAAGAAGAAAGAAGAAAGGAAGAAACCTGTGAAAATGATGGCTGCAGTCCAGTGTCAATCTCACTCCGGTCGAGGCTCTGCTCCTCCTCTGGATCTGATGACAGATCCCAGTCCCAAAGCCCCAAGCTTATCTCTGCTTGGGCTCAGATGGGAACGCCCAGTCCCTCCCCCAGGGTGGACAGTTTCACAATGGGTGATTTACTCTGTGAGGTGAATAATGACATATTTTTGGCATCCCTGATGACCCCTCAGGTGGGTGCGAAGGCACTAGTGACTCCCCAGAGGAGAGTTATCACACCTGAGTCATAGATGTGGAGACAGGAAAACTTCCTGAACTCACAGAAGTGCCTAAATATCCAGCTTGTAGCCTGAGGTGTCAGGTGTGCCCTGGGCAGCTGATGCCAATGGGCCACTGTGAGCAGTTCATGGGGAAAAATGACAGAGTTTAGAATACACACCCACACAGTGACAAACTGATCCTGGCTACTATAACCAGGACACAAGTGCTGCTCCAGAAGGTGGCAGCCCTGGTGACATTCCCAGCAGCTGCCACAGGCACTCCTCCTGTGTGTGTTCTCCCTGCCTCCAGCAAACACTCTCTCTTCCCTGCCCCCTGAGATGTGAAGATCTGCTGCACCAGAGACCTGCTCACACACCCAACAGGACCAGGACACTGAGGGCTCTTGTTGTGGCTCAGAAGCACAGCAGGAGCTCAGCCCAGCCCGAGGGGGAAGCAGCTCACACAGGGATGAGTCTGGGCACCAGGGAGGAGGTTCAGAGATGCCTCCTCCAGCCTGCTTTCAGTTTAGCTCTCCCTGCTGTCAAAGGCAACCTCAGGAGAGCTTCCTGAGTCACTCTGGGGACATTTCTAAGGTCCAAGGAATTCTAAACTTGCCTCATAGGGACATCACATAATGCAAATTGACTTTCAAGCCTGGAAACTTCTAATACTGAATGTGAAGACTTTATATTAATAAGTAACTAAATCCTTTGTCAGTCCTTACCAGAGAAGAAATTAGCTTCTCCTTGAAGAGGTATTTTTTGGCATAATGAATCAACAGAATTGCATCTCACTGTTAAGCAAACACATATAACCTCAGCACGTCAATGCTTTGTGCAGTTCTGACCCTTATGGATTTGCTTTTGAGTGTTTTATTTTTTTCTACTGATTTTTAAGTATGGCAACTAATGGCATAAAAAAAAACCTCAGAGACCTTTTCAGATAGAGATGTTCTGTCTTGTAAAAAATGTAATGAAGTCAGATTTAAATACATATAACCTTGGGGTTATACAGTCTGAGTTCTTCTAAATGTGCTGTGGTCTGATAATACCTGACATTTAGAGAAGCATATCCCACAGTTATGCAATGAAGTTGATAACTTTCCAGAATTAAATCCACTCAAAGTGTGAATTCTGTACAAAGAGCTGAAAGGAAAGTGGAGAAAACACTCAAATAACAGCATAAGGTCTACGGGTTTGCCTATATTTGATTTTTTATTTTTTAATTTTACACTCAGACAAGAAACAACCTGTGTATGATTTCAAATTAAAAGTGCCTTCAAACTTAAAAAGTGAAGTAAAGCAAAGCAGGTATGTTGAGTAACTTATTCTTCACTATGAGTAACAACTTCATTGTTCTTTTTCAAAGGTATAGAAGCTGCTGTTTGTAATATTTGCCTGTAGTTTCAGTTTGCTGGTACCATTTGAAACCCTTCTTTACATGCTTAGGACTGGCAGACCTTGAACATTAGTATTTTGATTGACCTTTTTTTTCAGTACAGGGGCCTTCCAGCAAAACTCACTGAATTTGCTTTTTCTCATTATAGAAGAAAAGCAGTTCTGAGAACAAATCTAAGAAACTCTTGCTGCAGTGGAGGAGGAGGAGAAGGACAGACAACAACTTGTGGCACAAAAGCAGCAAGAGTGCCTCATCTTTTTTTCCCACAAAAGGAAAAAAGGAACTGCATTTACAAATTGTCCTCTCAAGGAGAGGGCAATGTGGAGAGAGAGGAGGGCTTCCTATGCACCTCATGACATGTTCTGCAGTCCTTCATGGGATACCATCTGCTACAAGCTGGTTAGACTACTTTTAACTGAAGTAATTTAATTTCTTTTTAAAAGCTTCCATTGTATTTTGGGCACATCTGACAGTAATGATGATATAAAAAGTTACAAAAGAGAAAGAAAAATGGGAAAACTGAATATGTACATATATATTTAATGTTCCATTTGCTAAGAGTGAAACATCAGTAAATGCAGAGACATTGAAATTGAAGCTTCATCTTTGATGACACCATACTCACTAAACCAACCATTACATAAAAGTCTCTGCAAATTCTTAAGATCTTAGGAAATCAAAGAGAAAGATGTGGAATTGCCATAGGTACTCACAGTAATACAGGATATATCCCATTCTGCAGAAGATGAAAGGAATATGCAAAAAATGCAAATGTCATTCTGTGTTTTAAAGAACTGCCATGATAACCATGCCTATGATGGTTCTTTGCCTTTGTTGTGAAATGAAATGCCTCAAAAGTAAAAATGAACTCCTGTAAGAAGAAAATTACCCAATTTTACTAAGAATATAGTGTTGGGTATGGACTGAGTCTCCCCTGAAGCAGGAATGGGCAACAGCAGCAGCACATACCCCATACATGCTGTGTTTCACCAGGCAGAGCACTTTACAGATCCCCACAGACATAACTTCTGACCTCTAAGTCTTTCCAATGGCACCCTTGGGCTTGAGAAGGAACCTAAAAGTTATTTTCGGAAAAGTCTGCCTCCTGTTCTTCTCTGAGCTGCCCAAACATCCTTCTTTTTGTTCAAGTGTTTACCAGTTGTTGATAAGTAAACGTCAACATCAAAAAGGCCACGGAAATGATTTTGGTGACCTGAGCTAATTTGAAAATTAGGAAAATATTGGGAAATGTTATGCTAAAATACTTTTCGTTTTTTCTCATCTTTATAGTACTACAAAACTTAATGTGCTCATATGCATGACAGAAAGCCTGGATGACTCACTTTTATAATCTGCCAGAACATATAAAGAAAATGAAAGTCACTCATTTTGAACTAAAACCCAATTTTGCTATATTTAAAACATTTTTAAAAGCAGTGCTATGCTTTTATAAGTTTGTACTCCACTTTTTAAATTCTCATTTTATATATCTCTTAGACTGGTTTGTATTTATTATAACAGATAGTGTGGGATTTGAAATAAAGCTGAAGATGACTGAACCATAAAGAAATTAAAGCTATATTCACAATACATTCTGATCACATTTTAAGTAAGGGCTGGATTACTAAAAACACTTTGCCTCCTAAAAAATGAGTATAAAATCTTACTATTCAGATGTGGTATCAGCCTTTATTTAGTCCATGACAAAAGAGATTACAAACTATTAAACAGTGAAATATTAACCCTGGAAATTTTCGTGTTACATTTTCAATCAAGATTTTCTGTCTTCCATTTATTCTGTTGCAAGTTCAGTTTGTGGCAGCCTTATTCATATTTAATAATCTCTTAATTAACTATAGTTCTGCTTAATTAGATGGCATCACCAGAGAATAAACATGCTCCTCAGGACATATCGAAGGGGGGAGCAGCACTGGCCATTTGCAGGACACATTTTCTCCCCCAAGTGCTTCCTTCATGAGTTGTGATGCCATTTTACAGAGGGGTGCCCTCCTGTATTCATCAAAGCCACTTTCAGTGATTTCAGTTAAGAGTGTGAGTGTAATTTAAGGATTAGAGGTAACGACAAGCTGCACAAACTGATTATTTGTGATCGCAAGACACACTCCTCAGGGGTTAGGAAACACACTTCTTCCCAGGCAATAAACAGAATTGGAGAAGTTATCTGGTTCCTGGTATTTTTGAAGACTAAATAGAGCTCAGAAATTAAGAGTCTCTCTTCCAGATATGAATACAGAGAACAGCATTATGCTTTTTAATTTTAAAGGTCAAAAGTGACCATTATAATCATCTGTTTTGAACCCTTGCCAACCTTGTGCTAATGGCAGACATCACGGCATGACTGACACATCACACTCATCATTTCTGTAGGGTGTTGAGCATCTCTTGAAGAAAACCATCAAGTCACACTCGTAATCCAGAGCCTCCCCTTCTTTATTCTATAGTCAGAGTTAGAGCAACAACAAATCCTGTCTTGTTTAGACAGTCACTAAAATAAATAGTCACCTCAGTTTTGAAAAATCCTCCCTAGGATTTCCTTTCCTGTGAGTTAAAATCCTTTCCTCATGATCTGACTAAGCCTTACTAATATATTAACACGTGCTGCAAATTATGACAAGTGTGTAGGACTTTTAAACACTAAATTATGCCCATTTTTTATCACTCATTAACTCTCTTTTGGTAACACTCAAAAGCTATTATCAGTTGAGGAGGAAAATTGTACTTGTGGATGTCTTTAGAACTTTACATTTAGTTCTATGGAAAGAAAGAACTGCTTCACTGGGTTATCTGACACATAATGATCTCTGATGGAGGGGTTGATGAATTTTCATTCCTTTCTTCACTCCCCGAATCAAAGCTCACAAAAGTAGAAAAGGTACTTTCTCCCTGCCCTAACCCTCTGACCCCAAGACTTGTACCTGCATCTGACAAACACCCTTGGCTCATTAAAATTTGTTCACCCGACTGCAGATTTAAAAAGTGAGGATCACTGTTTTATCTTACATTTCTTTGCCTTGCTTTTAATTACAAGAACACTGTGCCACTCATGGTTCCTCACACCATCTATGACTTTGTCAATACTTCCAGTGTTTTCTTTCAGTAGGTCTGGTATTCAATCTCATTATTTAACCTTGTTTGTTTCCCAGGTCTCATTCTATTAGTCTCAGAAGAGCTTCTTTGGAATCACAAGGCAATTACAGACAACAAAGTCAAGATTGCCAACTGAAGAGTAGATGAAAATTAAAGTCACCATTTTAAAGCAGAAAGTCAGTGGTAAATAGCATTCTCTTAACACAATCTCTTTTCCAATTAACATAGGTCTCTTGGGCTAATA
This sequence comes from Formicarius rufipectus, assembly GCA_013399695.1. Classification (NCBI taxonomy): domain Eukaryota; kingdom Metazoa; phylum Chordata; class Aves; order Passeriformes; family Formicariidae; genus Formicarius; species Formicarius rufipectus. The sequence continues at coordinate 1,596,136 of VXAU01001192.1, forward strand.
ACTAACTTTGAAATCTGAATTACATTTATTTTTGTAATTTACAGTATCAACTACTACCCTTTTAATCTATATGCACTAGTGATTACAAAATATTTAGACTGAATTACAGTGGATACAGCAAGAATGCAGTTTTTTTAAGCATGAAACTACAGTAACTACCTAATTGCAGATTTGCCATCTTCTTTCATACAGAAAGCAAAGCAATGGTAGGGTCACCAAATCATTCAGGTTGAAAAAGATCCCCAGGATGATCAAGTCCAACCCTTAGCCCAGCACTGTGGTTGGAGGCCACGAGGGAAGGACAAGTCTCCCTCTGCTCTGCCACTGTTCTCCCTGCAGGTAGGGTCGTCACCCAAGTTCCAGGGACTGAGGTTGTCAGCAAGAAAAGTCCTCTGCCAAAGGCATCCGAGGCATGATGGTTCCTTGCTGAAGACAGTAAAGAGACTACTTAAAGAGAAAAGTCAGCATCTCTGGGAATCTCCCAACAACTTTCGTGTGACCTTTCACAGGAGAAAAGGCAAACTTGTCTATTCAGAGCACTAAGTTCAGGACAGAGCTTGGGCTTAGGCATTGCCTGACAAGCTGCATGCTCTGCTACCTCTTATTCTGAAAGACTATTTTTCCAAAACCCCTAAAAAATAGTCTTCACGGAAATACCAACAAAGCCATAATTACAGCAGCAATCATGATTCTATAATAAACTATATTTCCTCCCTGTGAAGATATTAATTTACTTTTTTGAAATGTTCATTGCTAAGCTCGAGACTGGGGTTTTGAATAGTGTTCAGAGGCAATTTATGCATGAGTAAAAATACACTCTATCCTAAACGTACAGAACACTAATTTAAAATGATCTATTTGCCATAATATACATTCAACCCCCTACTGAAAAGTTCAGAAGCTTCTCCTCCTTCACACACAGCACCATCAGGCTATTCTTATGCACTGGAAGTCCTGGCAGACATTTGAGATGAATTGTGAGGCTTCTATTTCAACTGTTACAGAAAAAATATGGGTTAGATACAGTGTAGATATGCCAGTAAGTATGAGTCTCCTAAGGTGCAGATTCAAAAAGCATCATCAGGAGGGCAGTCTAATTAATCAAAATATCAAGCAGGTCTAATGCTCAATTAAATGCAGTTATGTCCAGAAATACCTAAATTTGTAGGAAAACTAGTACCAATTTACAAGAACCAGCCTATGAAGCAGAATAATATCCAAACCCAGTTTTCTTCTGTCCTTCTTATATCTTTTAGTGTTAGAAATTGAACTCCACTTAATTTTGTATCTCAGTAGTTTTCTTGAGTTAAAAAAAAAAAATCATCTAGAACTGTAATGATTCCATCACATCTTCATCTGTAACTGTGTGAGATGTTAGCCTCAAGTAATAAGTAAGAGAATTTTTTCAAGAAAAGATTCTACAGAAGACAAAGCACTTTAAAATAAGCTTGGCCACTCAGGAGGATTTCACCTTAGTTATTGAAACAATCTCCCACAACAGTGTTGTAAAACACACCAACTTTTGGAGATCTATATCTTATAAAGCCAAACACTGGTAACTTCCAGTTACAGTTCCTTTGTTAAAAGAAAGATTTTTTTTTAAGCTTCTCTTTGGTGAAATAACTAGTAGGCATAATTTTTCAAATAGCACCCATTTTGAATTTTCAGTAGCATTTTGTATTTTCATTCCCATACACACAAATATTAGGGGAAGTATCTTTGCCAGTAAAAAAAACAACGTGGTACATTTATTAAATGTGTGTCTTCAGGAGCAACTCTTGCTGAGGAATATGGTAATCATCTGGGAACTGTGTGCCATAAACAGTACAAGTCTCTGACAGCAGATCAAGCTTCCCCTGAGATTGATAGTTTATTGGTTAGAAAGCCCAGGAAGGAGATATGGGAGATGACACTGTGGCTGAAAGAACACGTGCAGGTTTCAGTAATCCATGACCACAACTGAAAAAATAAATTGTCTTCAATTTTAAATAAACTAGAAACAGCTGAAATTCCAATATATTTAAGGAAAAAAAAAAATCCCAATTTTGTTCATCACTTTGTTTCTTCTTGGTTCTTCTTCACAGAGTCATTTTGCTGAGCTCTCTGTGGTCAGTTTGGATTCACACTCTTTTATATAAGACAGTTTGGTTTGGATTCACACTCTTTTATGTAAGACACAACTGACTCGGACATTGCTGTGTCACTCTTCAGGTAGTTTGAGGAAAGGACAATACCTCAGCCTTTCCACCATTTCAGTTTGCTTTCACTCAGGTACACAAAGCTGTTGTATTGCTCCTTTAAGCAACAGTGCTGTGATCACTAAAGGGCACGAAGCACATTGACAACCTGCTGAGAGAGTCTGCAGTAAAAACCTTGTGACCCGTGGCTGGTCTGCCTTGGACTACACCCTTCATGCCACACTCAGCAGAAGCCAAAGCAGCCCCTGCTCAGCCTTGAGAAACACACTGAAAGAAAGAACATCTTGGTGTTGCACCACGTTTCAGTCACTGACAGCAGTATTTCAACACCCTTTATTTGCCTTGTCTAAAAGCAAACGTGATGCTCCTGCTTCTTTATTATTCATCAAACAGAAATATTCAATTAAGTTTCCCTCTATAATTAAACTTTCACTTCATGTAATATGCCATTTATGCAGAATCTGCAGTTGCAATCGCTACTAGAGAAAAGAAATGTCAACTTCAAAGTTAGTACCTCCTACAGGTTAGAAATTCTGTCTTAGTAGATGACGGTTATAGGTTGTAGACTCTTAAAATAATTTAAATTCAATCAGGCAAATATTCTTTTCTTGTAACAGGGGATGATGAAACAGATTATTTGAAACCTTTAAACTAGAAGACATTAAAAATACATAAACATATAGAAACACTGAAGAAAGGCAGGTAGAAATGCCTAAGTATATAAAGCTCATAAAGAATAATGGGAACGGAATCTGTACAAAATTCCTATTAACATTTACACAGTTTTATCTCTAATTCACTTTGACTATCTTTGGAAGTCAATTCATCCATGTACATTCTAACCTGCATTCAAGAATATCAAGGTACATGGTTTTATTATACTAAATTATACCTATAACCAAGGTGTAATTAGCTCTGTAGCAGAACATAATTTGTTTTATGGTATGTCCTCAATACCTTCAAAATTTTTACCCAAAGGTCCTTGCTCTTGGGACTTCGTGTGTATTTCATAAAGCATTGTGTATCTTAATAGAGTTTTACAAATTAATTTTACTTTAATTTGTAGTTGCATTTATTGTTAATAACATGAAATAGTTACATTAATCAAACAGATCACAGTCTTGCTGCTATAGGAGCACCACAGATGGTGAAACTGTAGAGATAATTCAATGAACTATAACATGGATGCATAAAAAACTGCAGGCATTCAGGAAACTTTAAACAGCCAGTTACAACCTCCCAGAACCCAGAAAACAACAAAAACACCACCTAGAAAACAAACTAACAAACCAACCCACCCCCCAAACCCAAGCAAAAAACAACCATACAAAAGCCAATCAACCAAAAAACCCCCAGCACTTCCCTGGCTTAACAGGATACAGTCAAGGTTGTTAGACCAAATACGAGACTCCTTGTAGCAGGGATTCAATCAGGGAGATTTTGTCTTTCTTTTACATTCTGGACTCTGAAGGCAAGGCAGGTCAGCGGGTTTCTGTCTCATTTATGCTAACCCAGGTAAAGTCTCAGTTAACTAAGGTGGCAACAAAAAAACTAACCCCTTCTGCCCACTGCAGCATGACATGATGTTCTGTATTTTGTCAACACTGCAGTTTATATCAGAGATATAACATCAAATAAACTCCACCTCCCTTGACTTCTCTTGAGTCAATTTTGCATCAACTAAGTAACATCTGCCTCCAGTGCAGACAGGTTCCTAAGAAACACTCAAGTGCGTTGATCAAGATGGCAGGTCAATAAAATACAGGTAAGATGCAAAAGCAAAAGAACAGAAATTAATTAAAAGGAAATAAGAAAATTGATTTAGGAGCAGATGGTGAGAAAGCTGAGATCAATCAATACAAAAGAGTGCTTGGAAGGAGACCCTCTGTGAAAAGAGGTAAGAACACAAGGGGGTGAATTGCCAAATGCACCGAATGTAAAAGCTGTAACTCCCTAATGGCCTCTCACCACGTGTGATGGCACCACCCACCAACCCTTTACACTGGCAGCTCGTTAAAGCCACACAGAAATTCGGCTGCCTCCTGAGAAGGTGACAGGTTGGACAAGGTGGGCAACCACAGACAATGGGAATGTGAATCCTGCAAACTCCTGGGGATTAGGAAGGCCAAATCAGTCAGAAATGGGTTTGCTTTGGGATCCGCCCAGAACTATCCACCACATGTTAATTTGGCAAAAATGAGAAGGCAAATAGAGGAGAACTGTTATGTGAGGTAACCTTGATGCTTCTGCTCCTAATTTTATTTCATCAAATTTGTGTGAGAAAGGCTAAAGCTTTGATGGGAGATGTGAGAACAACTCATGGTCATATCCCAGTTTCATTATTTTAAGAAACCAGTCTGAAAAACTGAAACATTGGCCATTTTGATAAGCAAAATGGCTGAAATGACTATAAATGATTCATCAAAAAATTTAATAGTTTTTAGTCCACTACATCTGAAAGAAAGTAACACTAGAGCCCAGTATCATAGAAATATATATAATACATATAGAACACATAAAACCTGAGAGGAAAAAAAAAAAGACTGCCACATGATAAAAAGCCATTACCAAGAAAATGAGAACGATAAGTATTTCTCAGGTGTATTGTTTCAAATTTTGATGGACTTGTACAGAATTACTAAGTCATTGCATGAAAAAGATAACCAACCTCCCCTGAGGAATTTACAGGATAGTCCAGGTAGCCAGATTCATTTTCAGCTTTAATTACTACAAAGAGGCATTTACAGCTAAAATATTGCAAACTGCCTAATGCATCCAGGAAGATCATTAAAAAAAACAGATACTCCTTATTCTATAAAGACCTTCAAGCATTTGAAACCTGCTTAAATTTTAAAACTGAATTAAACCTGAAAATGCTCTACAGTCCTTTAGAAGTTTAACATGATGTTAAAACAAACAAAACAATAAAAAACCTGCAAACAAAACAAGCAAAAACAACAACAAAAACCCAAAAAACCCTCAAAAAATCCACAAGCAGTTTCGAAGCAAAAAACTCACATATGACATTTGCATTTCTCTAATCTCACAACAAGCAGTTAATAATCAATATTAACTGTTATAATCAATAATCAATATTAATAATAATCAACTGTCCCTAAGAAAGTGTGACAAAACTGGAATGATCACTTCAAGCACTGAAAATTGCAAAGGATGTTTTTTAGGAAAATTTTAATCAGTAACATGAAGTATCCCAAAGTCTAACTTCACTCCTATAGTTCCAAGTTAACCTTCTGCTGTGAACCATCCTGGAGAAGTTTTGAGTTTTTTGTCTCCATGGAAGACAGGGAGACACCACGGAGGCAAATCCCCTAAAAGACACAACTAAAACTCTGGATTAGGATTATTTCCACGTACCTACCAAAATGTCTTGCCCTTGTCCTGCTCATTTCCACTGATGAGTGTGGCTTGTTTTCCTTGCACAGTTTTAAGGACAAAAAGGGACAGCTTTTTTTTTTTTTTTCACTTTTTAGAAGTTCAGTCTTATAATCCCCCAAACACTTTTCCTTCCTGAAAACCCTCAACTCCTGTGGAACTGACAGTGTGGAGAGCTTCACTAAAGGAGGACTGAGCTTTCAGATTCCTCAGAAGGGAGAAGTAAATAAGATACAGGGGAGATGATCCTGCACCACCTTCTTCAGAGCAGCCCTGCAGCAGGGAGCTCACCTGGCCACGTTATAAAGCGTAAGTCAGTATACTCAGAAGCAGTAAGACCTCAGTAAGGCTGATTTATTGAACTGTTTATGTATATTTAACCAATACATAGGTGAAGTTGAGTCTGGTAAGATTTATAATAATTTACACTTTATCCACCTTTGATATTTCCATTTTGTTCGGTTACAAATAAGCCAATTTTAAAGTAAATAATCAACATTTATTTATGCCAAAGACCACTTAATCAAAATGAAGAGCAACACCTAGACATCTTGATTAATTGCATTTATTCCATTCTGCCAACATCTGTTTTTGGGAGTCAGATCCCTCAAGGAAACTGATGAAACACACTAATGCAAGCTTTTCATTATAAAACCTTATTGTGTTTTAAAGTTTGTAATGTGGGAGCATTATATGCTGTTTCTGTTGCACAGCCAGCTCAAAAGAATTGCATGGAGTACCATTTTTCAGTTTCCAGTTTGGGCAAAATATCTCTAAAATTTTAACTCTGTTGACCTGAACTTATTACTGGTTGATAAGCCAAGGATTTTCAAATTAAGATTTCATTTAAGATTCTTTGTTCTGTAATAAGATTCCAGTAGCCTGGAAATGAAAGCAACAAATGCCTTGTGAAAAAACCTTCTGATGAAAAACATTTAATAGAAATTTTCTCCTACAACTACCCATGTTATCCCAGTACACAAGGTCTTCAATAACGCACTGCTGTACAACACAGGTCTCCAATGCATGGGAAATGTGGATTTCCAAATTTCTGCGTGGCAACAGTCACAGCTTCTGGTCTCACCAGAACTCCCACACAGCAGACCAGTGATGGTGTTGGTTGGCCGGAATTTAGAAATCCAACAGCTCTGCAAAATTTGCTATCGCACTGGGAGAAGAGAGCTTATAAACAGTGCCATTGCTGTTTGAAATTAATTACTTTCACCTCATACAGTAATTTATAACCTGCAAGCTGCTCCAATATGTTTTCACAGCAGATTGGAGCAATATAGACATGTTCAAACCTGTTATGTTAGCAGTTAGCAGGTTTTTTAGCTATGCCTATTTTACTTTATTCAAATTCTGCCTTGTCTATCAAGCTTTCCTTCAAAAAAATTAAGCCTCAGAATGACTCCCACTAACCAAATGTAAATAATGGTTTTAGAGTCTGTATTTCACTTTATTCATGTTGCATGTGAAAAGCCTGATCCGTCGCCACTGAATCAAGCGCATGAAGACAATGGAATCAGGAGCCAGCTCTTAACCACATTATTTCTTAAGAGCTTAGAAGCTAAGAAGTCAAGCACTGTCAAAGACATCATCACAGGGTGGAACTAGATAAGGTACTGAGAATAATAACCTTTACTCAAGTCAGGGATATTTATACCATATGTTAGCCTGAAAGCCAGAGTCCACTATCCACAGCAGATTATGCAGGCACTGATTCAAAAAAGAAATATCAGATGAATAGCAAGGCCTGATGCCCAAAAAAGGGAACTGGCCTAGACAACCATTAATGAAATACAGACAGCTTAAATGTAGAACTGATTCTCTCTATGTCATCTTCAAGATCATTTCCCAGTACATACTTGTTTCCTACCATAGAGAGCTTTGAAACAAGTTACAAACTTAACAAGATTAATACACTAATTAGGTGGTAAAACACGACATGTTGCTCATGAAGCTTCCCCAGTCCTGTCGTCTGTTTTCAGCCTACCCCCTTCAAAGGTACTCTGCACACAATATTGAGCAATATGGAATGTGTTCCATGTTATAAAGCACCCACCACACCTGCAGATGTTATGCATGACAGTGGACACACCTGTAAACAGGCTGTAAGCGTCCATGCGTTAGTGCAGAGAATAAATGTAAAAAGCTTTCCTCATTGCTGTATTGTGGGGTTGATAATCATAACTGGGATTAGTGGTGAAAGGAATAAAAGCTTTGCCAACTCAAAATCTTTACCAAGTGCAATCTCCTTTCACACATAAACAGCCAAATCACACTGCACCCCTGCTTTTACACAGACATCTCTCTTCTTTTAGCTTCCATTTATTTATGTATGTGTATTCAAATTCTGCAATTTCCCAGCTTGTCTGTTAATGCCTCCTTCTGACATTTGAAATTCTGCCAGTTATGTTAAGTACCAAACAAACCTGCAGTGTAACTGTGGAACAAAAACAAAACAAGAACTGAGAATGCTACAGAGAAAAATGCTATTATTAGCACATAAATTAAAAAAATTCCATTTGGGGAAAAACACAAAGGTCTCTTCAATGCCCTGCCTAACGTCATCAAATCCTTGAATCATCCTTGCTTTGGTGCTGAAGGAATCTTTTTGTTAATTTTACCAAAGCCAGAAACAGAAACCTTAAAAATCAGCCACTGTCAAGACTTTTTTCCTATCCTGGGCAGCAACCAGCCAAGAACCCTCTCAAACACAAACATGTCAGCTCAAGGCTGAGCAGGGGAACAGGCTGTACCTGTGTGTGACCATGACAGCTACGTAACCATCTCAGCTGAAATTCCATCAGCATCATCTCAGTAAAACAAACCCCAAGAGGATCTGATACAGCACTGTTGGTTTTTTTTTTTCCCCTTCTCAAATCCTAGGCACAAATTAGAGCAGCCTTCATATCCTGTTCTATTTACTGGACCAAAACCTTAGAAGAATGGTAGGAGTGCTGTACCATGAACATAGTGGTCATAAATGAGGGTAACAGGGACATTTGAAAAAGATAGGAAGGCCTTGAGACAAGGAGTGTTGCAAGCTTGACTAGCCAGGATACCTAACAAAGAGAGGTGTAGAATTCATGGTGAGAAAGAGGAGAAAACGACCCCCAAAGAGAAGCTGAAGGCTGGAAAGACCACCTAAAACTGTGCCAAGAGAAGATCCCAGAAGGCTCTGCCCCAAGTTCCGACCAAACTCCACTTCCTACGAATATGATAATTAGATACCACAATGCCATGAATATGTATATGAAGATATTGTAATTATGAATGTCGACTGTAAAAATTACCTGGTTTTTCACTGAAACTTTGAAGTGAGTTTGTGCAGTGGGAACTGGCTCACTTCCCAACACTGGCAGTAAACACCTTTGCTGCTTAAAGACCCAATTGTCTCTAGGCAGTTCATTTACCTCGTGCCTTTTGGCATCACAATGCATCAACCTGAACATCACCCCACCCTGTAAACAGCCAAGCCAAGCAACAGGAGCCCTCCAAGAAACAAGCCTTTCATCCCTGACCCAGAAATTCCCTCCCAAAAATCGTGCTTTTTCTGCAGCAGTGCAAAATGACAGGCCAGAACACCCTTTCCACTGAGGCCACAAGGAAAATTATCCCACAGGGTTTAAAGAGCTCTCAGGCACGTGGGGAAGAGGGGTTTTTCCAGGAGGAACCAGGCAGGCAAGTGGTTGGGAGCACCTGGCACACGGTGTCCTGTCTGCTCCACACCTGCAGCCAAGCACAGACACCCCCAGCAGGGCAGAGACCACCCCTGACAGCAGCGATGCTGCTGCCAGACTACAAAACCTGCGTGCCAGAATCAGTCAGTTGAGAACAGCTGTGTGTGGGCTGGAGATACTAGTCACTGGGGGGGGGGAAACCCAAAAAATTACAGTTTTTTTAGAGTTTACTTAACATTTGACAAACAAAAAGATTGCCATAGCAATGTGTGTGTTCTGTTGAACAAATATCTGTGCAAGTACCAGAGACATAAAGGTGTAATTAACTAGGCTGGGTTAGAAACAAATCAGTACTTTTGACTGGGTATTCTTTCCCTTCTAATTTGGTGTTTATCAAACCCCTTTTAGGACCACTTCTCTATTATGAACTCCTTTCTCTGCAGTACACATTTGTTTGGAGTTGGGGGGAAGAGAAGCTCGAGACTGCTATTTGCTGTGCTCAAAAGAACTGACAGCATCCCACTAAAACATGGAGTGGGTCCCCCCTCACCAATTACTTCTGGTTTAATAGTCAAATAGTCATGAAAGCCACCAAATGCCCATTTTAATGTTCCTTTAACATTCCTTGTCGTTCAGAACAATACAATAAGGCTGAAGAGCTGCAGCATTTTCTCATTTCAGTTGTGTACTCCCAAGACTGTGCTCAGGGTTCTCTACTCCCCACATTAGTCCTCTCCGTGAGGCCTCTCCACACCTTGAATATGTACTTGCATCTATTAAAAAACATAAAAACCAACCAAATAAACAAAATCCACAAAACCAAAAAACCCAAACTCAACAACAAAACCTCAAACAAACAAACAAAAGCTCAAACTCCCCAAATCTCCAACAAACCAAAAATCCTGACGGCATGCCTTTCTAGATGTATTACCTGGAGTGCTTTAGAGTTTGAATGTCTTAGCAAGAAATCAATGCTTTCATTTTTTCTTTCCATTTTCAGTTAAGGAAAAAGAAAAGTGAAAACTGCAGGTCAAACTGCAAAACTGTCCCAGCTCTAATGGCCCTTCTTTTCCTGTGCAGCTTAATTCTGCCAATTTTCACTGCTCCTAATTCTCCTCTGATTGTCATTACAGCTCATTTTGTGCCAGGCACAAGAGGACTACAGGGTTATTGCAAAATGTATGATTTGGAGGAATATAAAAAGACATAGAATATAGAGCACCACCTCCTCACTCTTGAAAAAACACTTGAAATTTCTTATTACTGGGCAAATAATGGGAAAATGGGGGAAATGGCAAAAAGCATTTTAAAAAACCAGCCAAATAAATGTTGGTGATCTGAAAGCTCCTACCCATTCTGAAGATGAAAGAAGGTTAAAATGTACCTTGGAACTAAACTCTGAATCTTCCTGAGGTTATTCCTAATGAACACCAGTTTCTTGCAGAGCTGTGTGAAAGCTGATTCTGCAAATCAACATGCGACTACGAAGAACGGCCACGTTTAAAAGCAAAGTACACTCTGCGTGAAAGTCTGATAATGTTCTGAATTTGGAGGGAGGAGGGGAAGAGAAATACCTTCCTGGCACATCTGTGAATTGGAAAATTAGAGTGGCAGTGCTGAAAGCTCTGCAGCCAGCTGAGATACTGTGACTTCAGGTGTAATTAAAGCAAACCAAACTCTTTCTGGTATGGTAGATAATCCTAAAAAAAAAAAAAAAAACCCAAGCCCTATAATAGATTAGAAATAGTTTCCTGACTGGGTAAGAACTTGAGAATTTCAGCACTTTTTTTCTTAAAAGGCTGTCCAGATTTTTGAAGTTATGCAACACTTGTGTGGGTTTTTGTTATTGAAATTGCATACAAATATATGTACCCTTATCACATCTGCTGTCCAGGACTGGGGTATCTCTAAAGAATCTCTAATTTATTTAAGGGAAAACAATTAACCTAAGCAATTAACAACTTACTGAAATATTTATCGGTCCTTCCAACTGCTTTCTGTTCAAACGAGCACCACAATTTCTTTCACATGTGACTACAATGGTAATTTATATCAATCAGAGGCAGTTCTTTCCCATCCAGTTCTTAATCAAAGATGTCGGTACAATTCTCAAAACATTTTTTTTTTAAATTCAAATACAAGATACTTAGAACCTAAGAAAGACACTATTTGAGTCAAAAGAGGAGAACTGTAACACAATGTAGTGGCAATGTCGTGTGTGGGAGGCTCTGTCAGAGGTGAGAAGTATCACACAGGCATGGGTTTACCACCAATGCTTCCATATCTTCTTATTCAGGAATAATTAGAAGCTTTAAGTTTCATGTATATTAGAGAATCCTATGTTGTTTTTTTTTCATGATCATAATCTTTTACCAACACTTCATTTATGGACTAGCATGTTACAGTTTCCAAATAAATATGAGGATGTTTTCAAACACACACACACTCAGTTTGATTACCTCAATCTGCAGCTCACAGAATTTCAGAGGATACTGCCATCAGCTGACATTCCAGACTAGATTTAAGGGTTTGGGTTCTTTTTTATTTAGATCAAAGGAAAAATAAAATTCATTAAAAGAAATTAAATTTACATTTTGTTTATGGGTTCCATTTAAAAAAATGCTCTTGCTCTCATTAAATATACATTTAATCCGTTAGGACAGTACTTTAAGACTCCAACACGAGAACTTCCTACTCTTTTTGTCTTGGTTTTTAACTTGTGCTTCTTGGCATTTCTTTTTCCATTTTGCATTATTTTGTGATTGAGTAAGCACTAGCAGCATGTTCCTGAATAACTGTGACAGCTTTATATATTCAGTATAGCTGTGGCTACGATCTCTGTGGATTTAATTATGGTGTTTGATTTGTAGGGTGTGTAATACAGTGCCTGATATTGCAAAAAGGAAAATGCTGACTCATTTAAATGTTCTTTATGTTTTCATCCCCTATTTACCTGTTTCACCACCCCATTCTTTTGATGCAGACAATAGAACACTGTAAAACTGGACAAGTGAATAAATACAGTAATGGAAGCTGCAACATTCCCACTTTTCAGTTCTTTTCCTCCTTTTTTCCAAAGGGTTGGATTCCCAAAGGGGAGATTACTGTGTGCAGGGACAGGATAAATTATTCTTCATTCAGGAATAAAATGAGAGCCTACATAAAACACCTTAAGTGCATACCAGGCTAATCACTTACACAAGGAAGGGAAGGGGAAAAGTAATTCTTGGTGTAAGCGATAAGCACATTTCAAATAGCAGGGTCCATGTATGTGTGCCAGAGCTAAAGGAAAAATAAGTTGTCAACTACAACAATGGTCTTGGTAGCTTCTCCTGCTTCTTAGTAACGTAATGGAAATAAGCTCAAGAAATATACTCAGTGGTTTCTCTGTTTCTCTATTATTCCATGATTCACTCTGAAGTGATCCCTGGGGACAAGGGGGAGACATATCAAAAGCAGGTATAGTCTTCCAGCCTCACACCTTACTCAAAACCCATTTTTTGCTTTTGAAAAGGTTTTAGTTTAGCTCTGTGCACCATGACTGGTTTGAACATCAGGAAAAGCCTGAAATAAATCAGATACACAATAAACTTGCTACCTACATGAACTTCCTCAGTTGTAATTACATGATAACATTTCTCTTTTGGTATGAAGGAGTTCTCAGAAAGCCTGACTGCAAAATCAGAAAGATCTTAGGCTGCACGCTTCAGTAGGTCATATAATCTTCAATCAAATGCTAATCCCTGACTTATGTAATGCATTAACTGACTTAACTTTTTTGAAGAATGATAAATAAGAGAAATGCAATTTTAATCTTTGAGAACAACTGAGGCAGCATGTTCCACAGATACACAGAGGAGATCCTAACTCGAAAATTCTAATTTTATTTTCTGTTCTCCTTACATTCTTCCAGCTTTTACATATTTATATTGATCCTCCAAACGTTCAGAGACAGGAGAACATTCCAAAGCAACAAGATCTTTTTGCTTCATCTGTTCTATGGGACTGAGAAATGTGTCTTCCTCTTTCTGTAAGCAGCCCTAATAAACACATAATGCTAGTCTAGATCTCTAGATATTAAGATTTTCCAGACTACTATGCATAGTAGCTATTTTAACCTATTTAATAGTGGCTTTTCTCAAACCAAATACCACAGAGCAGCTCGAGCAAAGCTCACTGCCAGTCAGTTCAGTGTAATAGTTTTACACCATTCACTGAATCTGTAAGAGCTGTGGAGTATAAGAAGACTAAGCTGCAGACAAGCAGAAGAGAAATGAAGAGCATGTTGTAGGAATTCTCTGAAATATTGTACCTTCCTGACACTTCTCTAAACAATATAGATCATTTTTATGGCCTATGCCCATGAGAACTGGAAGAGTCACAAATAAAAATAGACTAAGAATGTACTTTAAGCTTGCCATTCATAAAGATGTAGTCAACACTGTTTATTTATATGTATTACTTCACTTTAAGGTTTTATTATGTCTTCCAACAATTTCCATGAAGGTTGTAATCACATTCCCTCGTGTGCCAAGTTATTTTTATTTATTGATTTTATAAGCAAAATCAATAGAAAATATTGTTCTCTAGAGTATTATATTTGCTACTCCAAAGCAAGTGAACAAAGGGCCAAACAGATACTGTGCATCAGTGCATTAAGAAGCAATATTGTTAAAATTACTGTTCCACTCCCAGATTTAGCTGCCATATATGAACCTAGAGGTACCACACAAGCAATAAGCAGGAAATGAAAAGAGAAAAAAAAAATACCCTGATCAATCCTACAGCACTTTACAGTAATACGTAGTGGAGCCTGCAGTGACACCTGACAACACAAGAGAGAGGAGCAGGGCTATCAGGCAGGAGCACAAAGCAGTGCAGCCCTTTGTGGTGACAGATGAGTGGCTCATCTCTGCCTCTTCATCGCTGAGAGAGACCCCCTGGTCATGCCACTGAACCTCCCTCCTGGTCCCAGGGCTCAGCCCAGGGACTCTGCCCAGCACACCCTGGGCTGCACAAGAGCAGCTACTCACACACCTCAACAGAGCAACCCTGAGAGGAAGAAAGTTTACAGGTTGCCCTTAACTTCATCAAAGAGAGCGAAAATCTTGTTGTGACCCCTTTGAATTACTGATACAGTCATTGTGGGTCAAGGAGGGTTTCAATGGTCATCCACATTAAGTGTAAGGACTCACAATTACCCTTCCCAGCAACTGGTTTGTCACTTCATTCCAAAGCAGAGACTGGATACAAACGAGTAGGAGAAACCAGGATATCAGAGGAATAGAACAGTTCTATAAATACACTTCTCTATAGTCTTAAAACACTCTGAAATTCACAAGTGGAAGACACTGTGGTAAATATAGTCTTTATAAGTGATTAAATATTTACAATGAGAGGAGGCTCCTCCTAATTCTACTCATATATGTAGACAAATGTGCCTGCTTATTCAAGATAATACATGGATGGCACTTTTCAGTGTCTTCTTATGGATACACCTTTCAGTGCCTTCACTGAAATGCAATGCTGAGTAAGCTTTGATTTCAAACTTATTTAATCAGCTTAGGTATCTTTGTGCACTTTGATTCTGTTGACTGGATTCAATTCACCCTGATATAGTCTCTTTTATCCACTGCCAAAACCCAAGACAGAGGAAAAAAGTGTATAGTACAGACTTCATACTAGTGTTTATTGATTTTGTCTCATTTAAGCTACCGAATCCTTTCCCTTGATTACCACAGTCAAACTGAAAGGAGATGGAGAATTTTTTTTTGCCTGAAATTCCCTGAGAGATTCTCTTCTATGTCAGTGGTAACAGTGGCACAGGGCAGGAATTCACCAAACTAGAGCTCCAGAATATTTATTTGTTTACTTACAAACACTTCTTTGTAAGCTCACTTTGATGGTGAATGGTTCTGGGTGCTAAGATAAATATTTTACAGTATGTTTTAAGGGGAAAAAAAAGAAAAAGAGGAAAAGAAAAGGAAAGGTAATAGGTTATAGATGGGAAGTACAGAGGTGGGCAAGAGTGTTTTGTGTAGGACTGGAAATGAATGCAAGTCAGTTGAAAGCAGGAAATCATCAGGGAGAAATACATCAGTCTGAAGACCAAAGGGATCAAATGCAATTAGACATGGAAATCATCTTATATATCACATAGTCTACTGACTTCATAGTATAGAATTGTTCCACTTTCATTAATTTTTCTCCTTTGCATTCTGTTCACTCTGGTTCTGAAAGTATTCAACATCCAGTTTATATTTTAAAAATATTACTTTTTTTTTTTTTAAATTTAATTTCTGGAACAGCTACCACCTTACCGAGTACTGAGATTTAAAAAAAACCTCTCTTCTATCAACTGGATCCCACTGCTATCAAACACACCACTTTGCCAGAATCTCACGCACAGAGTGAGCAAAATTCCCCCTCAAACTGAAGAGGTTGTTGCCTCTGCTCTGCCATTGGAAGACCTGCCCAAGAGTGCTCTGCTCTGGAAATCAACTCTTTTGACTTATTCTTCTACTTTGTAGTTTACATTCCTTTCTTTGTTCTCATGTCAACACTGTCCTTTAGCATGTAAAGCACTGTCTTACCTCATCCTTTTATAGAGCAAACCAAGCATTTTCAGCTCAGCAAATCAGTCTCCCTGGATATTTTCAAGGTCTTCCTTTACACTTCTTGAGCAAAGGTGAGCAAAATGGCTCAAAGAATTTAAAAAAAAGAAAGTCAAGAAAAGCCTGAAATACCCAATGGAGATCAACTGTCAGGAGAAAGACACATTAACCCAGATATCCCTTTCTTTCAGGACCTTGACTCTTTCTGTACCCTTCTGTGCAAGGCCACATCTACTGACTTCCAGATCTCCAGCCA
Organism: Formicarius rufipectus; assembly: GCA_013399695.1. Taxonomy (NCBI): domain Eukaryota; kingdom Metazoa; phylum Chordata; class Aves; order Passeriformes; family Formicariidae; genus Formicarius; species Formicarius rufipectus. The sequence continues at coordinate 1,612,283 of VXAU01001192.1, forward strand.
CGCTGGTCGAGCGCAGATGTGTGCCAAGGGCTTAGGGCCATCTATTGGTCTTTTCCCACCTTTATTAGGATATTTTAATACAATTTTATAGTAGGTAGGAAAAAGACTGATTTCTGCTTTCCCCATGATTTGTTAGAGTAAATCCACCCTAATACAGTGTGGTCATTTAATATACTTCTCAAAAAAAAAAAAAAAAATCAAGGGAAATATTATTCAAGACAACTATGCTGCTCTTATGTATGCAGAAATCTAGTTGGCAACGGATTGTATCCAAAAAAATTAAAAGATTAAGTTAGGGATACAATTTTTTAACATATGACACTTCCAAAATAAAAGATTCTTGGTGAACTGTTTTTCCTTTGACAATTAGAATTTATGTCTTGTAAGGATAACACTGAAACAAAATTATCATGTAAATAAATGAGAAACATGTCAGAAACAAATCTCTGAGAATCTATTAATTTACAGTGTGTTCTATATATTTTTCTCAGCTAACAGCTACAAAATCATTACTTCCAAAGTATTTTGTATGAAGGATTAGTTTGTCATTCCCAAGAGGTTTCAGAGCATCATTTAAGTTGCAATAAGATAACCAAGTCCAAACACTAACCCAACACTGTCAAACCCATCACTAAACCATGTCCGTAAGTGACACATCCACATAACTTTTAAGTACCTCCAGGGATGGTGACTCAACCTTTATTTTAGCCTTGTTTAGTGGTGATGTCTAACATCAAAGAGGTAAGTTTTAATTAATTCTGTTCAGTCTGGTATGAACACTTTTTTTTTTCTACAATTAAAGACACAACACCTACAGATCCAGTCTCACTAAATACAACCAAAGGCAATTCTTTGGGAGATGTAAGAGTAATCCCTTCAATCCCTCTGAACAAACCATTTTCTCAACAGTTCAACTGAATAACTGCATAAAAGTGAGAGATATATATATACATATGTGGTGTCCAGCCATATTTTCATGAAATATTTTGAGGTTAGAGTAATGAAGTGGCAAATACAACAGAGATGAAATTTGATAGGCCATTTGTGTAGTAAACTATGTCTCCATGGCTCTTTAATCAATGTCCTGAATCAATTATCACTCATTATTCTTGATCCATTGTAGGAGCACACATTATCATATATCATTCAAAATGATCATAACATTTTATGCTAATTTAATATACTACCATACATACCATCAAGGTTAAAAAAAAAAGTCTCAAACATTTCTGAGAGAGATATAGCTCAGGAACTGACTTTCATTTCCATTATTTAAGTAAATGTATAGATTGATAGATATGCTATCCATTTGGAATACTTTATCAGATATAAGAGAGTGGAAATGAGAACCAAATTTAGCTGCCAGCATTTGTCATCTACTGTACTCATTTTTTTATTTTAGTTTTTTTTTTCCACTCTACATATTATTTCAACTTATTTCTACACATGGGATCTTTTTGTAGTTTCAGACTTTTTCACAGACCATTCCAGTGGCAAGCACTTTATAGAAATTGGAATGAACTGGGCAACCCTTCTAGTTTATGACATCTATTTGCACTTGGCAGGAATAAGACCATCAGCCCAGTTCACAGAGCTGGGATTCATCAGACAATATATCCAACCTGGGTCACATAACACCTCTGAGTTTTAGACACAACCAGCAAAATCAGCAAAAGAGTTCTGGAATCAGGTATCTTCTCACATTTCATCACTTCCTAAGTGTGCTTCAGTCTCTACATGTAATCAAATCATTGTATGTTCACTGTGTGTTCTAAAATCCCATTTTTTTTCCCCTGAAACCTTCTTAATATCATTATATCTGCTTTATCTAGCAAACTAGCAATTACATGAAAAGTAATAAGGAAAGTAGACAGTACTAATTGTGACAAGAGTCCAAATAATAAAGCAGGCAGAATATTGATTAGGTGAGGATTTTCTGAGATTAAGAAATATATTTGAAAATGAGAGGAAACAAGAAGGAAAATTACATGAGTAACAGAAGGTGTACTTATATCTGAGAGGGGATGGGATTAAGAAATAGAAAGTTAAAGTCTCCGGGACACTAATCAAGGCAGAGGAAATGGAGGCAATCAGAGAAAAACTAGAGAAGTGGGAAAGGAAAAAGAAAAGTAGGGGTGACATTGCTCAGTTCTCTTGGTATTAAAAGCATATGGAAACATACACAGAAAACACAGTGGGAATTTGGGAATGCTTCCTGGCAGAACATAACAAACCACCAAGACAATGCAAATACCTGGAAGCCTCAGATTATTAAGAAATATAGTAAAAAGAAGAGTTAAGAACTGGGTAAGTAAGGAAGAGACTGGGAGAGCAAAGCAATTTGTTCCTCACTGTGACCCCGGGCTGATTCGGGGCTTCTCCTCATTCATTTGCTTGTCACATTTTCAAATTCTAAATCCCCATTTCACTGTAAGGTCGCAAAAATTACTGCAACACTAATATAAGCAAAACCACCCAAATGGACAGCCTTTCTCTGAATATTCAACACAGTTAATGATGTTCTTCTCTTTTTGGAACACTATACAAACAAGACATAAATTGCAATGAGCTACAATAACTTTAACACCAAGCTGATATTTAGATTTTTATTTTCCTAGCAGTGTTCACTGTGTGATGATTTTAATTTCATCTGAGAGTCCAAAAAAAGAAATTATGGCATTGCCAAAGCAGATGGCTGCTGTAATAAATACCACAGTTGAGAGTCATGGTGAAATTCTGCTCACGAGAAATACTATTAGTATATAAGTTCCCTTTCTCTGTCCTTTTGGGGAGGACTGATTTTTACATGTTTTAAGGTGTTGGAAACCAAATTTCAAATTTAATTACTAAATTTTTATAGATATTGTTTTTAAGTTTCCTATGTGGAAGTCTTATGAGCCATCCACTCCAAATTGTCTTCTCTCTTTTACCAAAACAAATAATTAAGCCTAGCAATACATAATGAAATAGTCCAGAAGTTTTTCATTAATGCATTCAACCGAGTTTTTAATATTAAATATTTTTGTGAAATATGAATATTTTGCTAACAGAGATCAAACTTCCTGTATAATTTTAAAAACAACAGAATTGCCATACATAAATATATAATATTTTCAAATTTTAAAAGCCCTTTGTGGGATTTCTTAGAGGTTTGATGCTTTCATGTCACTAAGGGATCTCTGAATGAAGGCTGTTCACATCACTGGGGCTCCAGAACCACAAGTACAGCAAGATGGGATCACATGTGGGTTGAGACTGAGGCACATGGGGAAAAAGAACCATCACCTCAAGAATAAGATAGATCTAAGTTCTCTCACATTCATACAAAACTTCAAAGGTTTAACTTAAAAGGTACAAGATCAGGCTACAGAAAAAATAACAAAGAAATAGCCATACACTGCCTACTAAAATGGAAAGTACCACTTCAATTTGCTAAAAACACTACAGTATATTTACATTATTTCAATAAGTTCTTCAAGCATTATGGCAACCTGAGCCTTTTTGGCTAATTCCAGGTTAAAATCAGACAATGTTTTTCAAGAAAAGACTTCACCTTTGACCAACATTCACAGACATGACAAAGACAAACCTCACAACAAAGGGTTGAGGCATAGACATTAAACTATTCATGCAATACTCTATCTGAAAGAAGCTTCCAAGAAAAATTACTACCAATGGTCTGTCCTTAACCTCAAGGACATTTTTATGAGCTAAAAGCACAATTAACACCATGCCTTTTAAGATCTTTATCATGTATTACAGGGACACAAAGTTACTTCTGCCAGCTTAATTTTCAATATCTTCCCTGGGACTGAAATTCAAAGGGTTAAGGGAAACTGAAGAGTTGGACTTGATCCTTGTGGGTCCCTTCCAACTCAGGATATTTTGCAATTCCTGCAAAAAGCCCTAGTCATAGGCAGACTTTGCCTACTAACTCTCCTCCAAGGTAGGTTTAGAAAAAGGGGGGGGGTTTACAGGACTGAATTCAGTGAAGTCGTAAGTCCCCCATCAGAACTTGAATGGGAGTTCAAGCTGTTGGGCAGACTTAGATCTCAGTTTCAGACACAAGCATCCCCACCCAGGGGACAGTGCAGAGACCAGGAATTATCCCAGGGAAACCTGAGATTCAGCTGTGCTGAGCACAGAGCATCACTTACTTCTTTACTCTACTCTGTGAACCCGGCCAGTACAGGTCGTGAAGATCACAGAAGGATGCAAAGGACACATTCACCTTCTAATTCCTCCCTGAACATAAATGTTGACAAAAGAAGGGCTCATGTGGGCAGGAGTGGCACCACTCCAAACTCAGCTCCCCATGAGGGAGGAGAAGCAGAGGAATAAACTTGCTCAAGCTCCCCACTCTGCAGCCTCTTAGTCCTGAAGGTGTTAAACAGCACACACGTGTCAGCTGAAACAACACAGGAAGGGTCACAAACAAAACCAGGGGCAGATGAAGTTTACAGTGACAAGAACTTGGATCAGCTCTTGTCTCAGCATTCACAAAAAGCAGCTGAAGGTCACATTCTGGAAGTCTCCAATGGAGAAAAAGGCAGTTTTAAAATATCTTTAAGATAATGACAGTGAGGATGGCAATTAGAACCACTACGAGCTGACAGTGCATCAGGGCCAAGTGAATTGCACTCGAAATGCTACAGAAAATCACAATGACAGCAGCAAGCTGTCAGAAATCACTGTCCTAACTGTCCCTAAAGAGAGGGAACACCACGAGAAGCAAGATGACCAATGCTCACAAAGGTGTAAACAACTGGCAGACCAAAAGGCTGACTCAAAGCACAGCTGAACTGCTGAAAACATTGATCAATCCATCTTCTACAAGATCCTGCTGAAAATGCCTGTGCCTTAGTCACCATCCACCTGGCTGACACTGTCACAACTGCAGAGACGACTTTATTACATCTGAGTGATAGGTAGACAAGGACTGATCCAAAAGTCCATTTTAAAGACAACGGAAAAAAAGTTCCACTGACTTTAACAGCATTTTCATCAAGTTCAGAAGTGCTAAGCACTTTAGGAGCCTACTAGATAATGCTTGCTCCTTAAATATAAAGTTAATGATATTTCCTGCATGGTGAAAATGAAAGATTGTGGCAGAAAATTAAATTCTGATGTGCTTGGACTGGCTCCCTGAAATGTGACAAGCAGCTCTGAAGCTCCCAAGGCACAGAACGTTCTCCAGTTTCAAGATCCTTTTTGTACATGCATTTGGGAAGAGCAGATATTCTCAAGTGGACAGTTTTGCCACATGCTTGCTTGCTCATGTTTCACACCATTTACCACTGCTACAGGTTGTCCTTACCACAGGCACTGACACTTGAGCTTGTCATTGGAGGGATCAATTTCTATCCAAAAAAGTTCCTGAGTTTTAAGATTTCAACCTACTTGGGGGTTTTTTCTGCTTATGAAAACAAGCAAACAAAACAATACGAAATCCTAACAGCCCCCTCAAGATATTTGAGTAAATACATAAAATAAAAATTCCCTTCAAGACTAAAAACATTTATTAAGAATGTTACAGTTACACTTTTAGCTTGTGCATTAGATTCTTCTGACCAGGAACTTGCAATGTGGAATTAAAAAAGCTGTAAGTTGTCAGACTACCGTGACCAGACTGTGATTCTTTTTTAATCAAGTCACTATTTTTTTCCAACTTGCCTATTTTAAGCAAAATTTAATTATTACTCAATGTGCACAGCTGATAGAACTATGCAGAATAACTGAAAAGCATTTTCCCCCCCCTCCTCACATTTTAAAATCATTGGTTTCCAGATTTAGCCAGCCTTTTTGGCTATTTAACCATAACAAAAAGGGATTGGGAATCTTCAGCCAAAGCTTAGGTTTTCCCTCCCTCTGATTTTCCTCAGTTTTGCAGCACAGAAACATTTCAGAACTTCTTCCACCCAAACATGACCACAGTAGTGAGAACTGTATCTGGAGAGGAAAAGGATGAGATCTGTAATATACACAGAGGAATGGATACATCTGGAGATTAAAAATTTAAGTGAACTTGAAGGGAAATGATGAATAAAACTACTGAAAAATGGTTTAGGGAATATTTACATGTAATTTGGCACCCTATGAAACTGAAAATTTTGACAGATATTTGATGCTTGTTTTCCTTCTCGGGAAGTTAAAAAAAAATAATAATTAAAGAACCAAAAAAAAAAAAAAAAAAAAAAAAAAAAAAAAAAAAAAATCAAGATTTTGTGACACTGACTCACAGACTCAGCCAAGTTAAAAGGAACTCTGGAAGTCATCAGCTGAACTTCCTGCACAAAGCAGCATCAACACTGAATCCAGACCAGGGCTTGGTCCAACCAGGTTCTGAAAGTGCACAGCCTGGGCAAAGTCTAATTGTGCTTGACTGCATTTAAAAAATGAAGTAAGACATGCAGATAAAGTTTGGGAGTTTTCATTTCCAGGTAGTATCACTGACAGACTTCAGTCAAAAGATGTAAGACGACAAGGGCAGGACTGGAGAAATAGTAACCCTGTTCACATATGCCTCTGCTTTGTATTGTATTTTAAATCATAGGACATTTTGAAATAAATATTTAAATCTATATTTACTTAAATATTTAAAGATGCACATGTGCTTGTATATCTTTGTATACCATTCTTGGCCCATCCCTGGAATTGTTCAAGGCCACACTGGGTGAGGTCCTGAGCAACCTGGTCTACTGGAAGGTGTCCCTGCACAGCAGGGAGTTGGAACAAGATGATCTTTAAGGTCCCTTTTATGATACATTTAACATGTGAAAAGCATCATGGTTCCTCTTCAAAGATACTTGGTTCAGTTCTTCTAAAGATATTTAAAAAAGCGAACTTAATACTGCAGAATAACTTTACCTCTTAATTTCTAAATTATAAATTTCTAAATATATTTTAAAATATGAGACCTTTGGGCTTCTAGCCTGTGCTTAGGCATTCTATTTCATATACGGAACACTTCTAAAGAGATTTTCTAGCAAATGTTGTTGCATTTAGGAGAAAAACAAACAAACCAGAAACTCACCAAGTCTTCCCTAGTCTGTAAATCTAATTCATAATACTGCAGCCAAAGAAAGATGCTAATTGCTAGTGGTATAAAATTCATGACCACTAACAATATGTATGATTGTGGCTGCAAGACTAAAATTCTGAATGTGTGATCAATGACTAGTTTAAGATTAAGTGACCATTTGGGATTACATTCATCAATACTAATTGATTCATATTTAAACGTTTAATAGGAATGCTAAAATGCATATCACATTTCTCAGTAAGACATATTATTGAATTTCAGAAGATACTATGAAAAATAAAAGCAAAAAAACTTTGTTGTTTAAAATGGATTTTCTAAGTGTATTGAACACATGAACTGGATTGTAGGTATATGCTTAGAGAGCAATTCTTCAAGTAATTGAAAGAGTATGTCTAAGTTTGACCTGAAATAAGTCATTATGGAACATGCAGATCTCTACATCATAGAAAACATACATGGCATTTCAGTAAAATGTTTTAACACAATTGGTCAGTCAGATCCATGAAGTGATTTTGCTCTCAGAAGTCATTTATTCATGGTATTTGATGTGAGCCAGCTCTTGTACTTGAGAAATCAATAAGTGCAGCAGTTGAACTAACAATGATTCATGCTCAGGGTAAAACCTGTCAAAACTGAGAGATGTGTAAAATACTCTTTTAGTTCACATTCTTTTGGTAGCAATGAAGGGAACTATTATTTCTTGGGAGCACAGAATAGAGAACAGTTAAAAACAGGTGGGTGTTCAATTGACTGGTTGTTTGTGGTGAACTCAGGCAGATTTCAATCCAAATTACAGCTCTGCTCAGCTTTTCCAGCCTTTAACAGCTACTAATACAGTCTGCAATTAGAACTCCTAAAAGTCTTTGCCCTGTTATTTATTCAGACTGTCCTCAGTTGGTTTTGTTTTGTAAAAACAGCCCCTTACTTTTTTCCATTCGGCATTACTGATAAAGATGTCATTAGTACCTGATCTTTTAAAAAAAAAACCCAAACATTACAATATCACTGTATAACTGGCTGTCAGCTGTACACTGTTTCTGGGAACATCATTAGTACACACAAGAGATATGTGGAATTAAGAAACAAATACATTTTAAACACAGCTCCTTTTAATCCATAGGCTGTGACAGACAATTCTTCCCTTACAATGGACATTCCTGGGACATTTCTGCATATTATCAATGCAAAAAAAGGAAGAGAAAAGACATAGTAGGGTTGGCAGTTTCAGCAGAAGCTGGAACTTATACTGTATAAAATAAATTGTTTCTAGATTAATGGAGCTGCTGATTTAAATAGTGTAATATTGCCTGTTTCTACAGCATTAGCACAGAGAGATTCCAGTCCCCATGGATTATTATGTGATATAGGAATATAACCACGTGAAAATCAGAGTTAAGACCGAGTTTCTAAACTGTTGGATCTCAGAAACTCAGCTGGATGCCAGCTAAGCCCTCCTGAAATAATAGTACTCATATTTGATAAGAATGACAGTATTATTCAAAATAAATACTTTTTTTTGTCAATAAACATTTTGTTTGAAAACCTAAATGCCCTAGAATCCATTTTTACTGAATAGAAGAGTACAATCTTCTCAGTACTGGTTTTGAATAAGAACTTGCAACATGAATTCTGATTTTTCAATTCTGGCAATTCTGAGCAAGGTAAAAAACAAAAAANTTTACTTATAAAAATTGAGGTTGAATAACAATCCTGTAAGTATGAAATGAAAGAGAAAAACTCAGTGAGTTGCTTAAAAAGCAGCAACACCTTTTCTCATGTGGTTCACTATGAAGTGATTTATATTTTTTTAAACTCCTACACAAAGCTGAACTTCCACATATGAATCAACATAGGAAAAAATGGGAAGTGGTTGAATGCAGACAGACATATGACATGACAGCTAACAGAATTAAAAAACAGTGGAAGCATCCAAATTGTACTCTAGTTTCCCACCTTTTTATTTCAGAATTTTTTTTAATGAAGAAGCTGTGACACTTCCAACCCTGTTCTGTAGGCAATCACAGTAACACCCTGGCAGAGAACAGCCCCAACATCCCATCACAAATACACCAATAATTCAGACACAGTAATGCAAAAGATATGCAGATACTCCAGGTGTAACTCTGCTACTTCTGTCTGATGAACTGAATCTAAGTACTTACAGGACTGCCACTAACAGAGATGAATTGTGAAGTCTGTTTATCAGACAAATGCTAAATAAACATCAATGTCCATGATTCTCACCATAAAATACACTCTTTCTATTTTCCTCATCTTCTGTTTATGGGGACCGGTATTATGTTTTGCCACATAACTTAGACAAAATCCTGAAAAGAAGTGGGACTATCTAATAGTCACTCCTAGGGGATAATCCATTACAGTCAGTAGGGTCACAAAATTCATTTTGCCAGGTTTTACTATAAAGCAAGTCATCTCCTCAGGCAGAGTCCTTGGCTTTTTATGTCTTCATGTCTTGCATATCTGAGGAGCTATAAAAAATAAAGTCAAGTATATGTAAAAGATGAATAGTATGCCAAGGTAACCTACAGCCAACTGTTACCACATTCTAATCTGCCCAGTTTAAACTTCAACTCAAAACAGCAGCCTTTAAAAGGGGAAAACCTGAGCAGACTACTTCCATGAATTGCTCAATATCTCACCTTTTGAGTACTCAATCCTGTCATACCCAAGAAAGGAACAAAATATATCACTAAACACATTTGCAAGAAATAACTTCAATTTTGGGGGTGTAACTCACTTAAAATTCCTTTCCCCCTCCCAACCCCCTCACTGCCCTAAGACTGATAAAAAGTGATCTTTTGTGTTTTTGATGACATAAAGGTGAATGGAAAAGTCATGTCTGGATCAGACTCCTACGTTCAGGGGTATGCACATGAATGTTTGCCTCCGGACTCATCTCAAAATGAACAAATGAAAGCTGAAAGATTACCTTGAGGACCTACAGAAAAACACAGGAAAATCAGTTTTATCTAAAGCAGCATGAACTTCTGGAGGAAAACACACATAGCATGAATTTTATATCAAGTCTTTACTTCATAGAGAGTGGTACATAAAACATTGCTGGCCAGAGCACTGCAGTTTTAAAAAAAAATCTTTTGTTATTCTCTTGTATGAAATAATCTTGTTGAGAAAATACTGCTTCCAAGTGTTAGATGACAGATTTCATTTCATCTTTGTCATGTAAGTCTTCAACCCGTGGCTGGTACACCAGATAATGCTCCTCAAAGTCAGACTTTCACAAATCCTGGATTAACTATTCTGTTGAAAACACCTGCACACTTGAAAACCAGAGTTGTGATTAAGAATAAGACATAGTGCCAGGGAATTTTTCTATCCTTTAGCTTCTGCTGAACAAAAACCTGATGACTAATTTCCCTGACCAAGAGGTTTGCCAACAATTGGATATTCAGTTTCCACGTAACTGGCAGTGAGATAATCTTCTAATGCAGAATAGATAACCATCATTTAAGTTTCCACTTAATTTTCCCCCTCATGAATTCTACTCTCCAGACAAACTCCTGAAGATCCTTTCAGAGCACTCAAGTAGGCCAGGCAAAGTCCAAAAGCGTGATGAGAAAACAATGTCACTCGTTGCCATCAGTCCTTCCTTCTCTGTAAACTCTGATCAGCACCCCCTATTGCTGCCCCCTAAAAACAGATTATTCCACCAGCACACAAGCAAAGTGGGGTTTCTCTGCTTCAGACACTATGTTGGACTCTTGTCTCTACTTCAGGACGTTAAACTAAAAATATTCAGAAACACTTTTGAAGTATTTTTCACTCCTACTGAAGGAGCAATACTAAGATCTAAAATTATTTCTCTCCCGCCTTGCTGAGGAAGATTGGGGTTTTCTTCATCCTGATCTTACCACAGAATTATTAGAAGCTATTTTCATGGTGCTTTAAGCTAAATACATTGTTTTATTAAAATTCTCTAGCTAAAAAAGAGATTACAGTTTGAAGTCCTAATTCAGGGAAAGATTTCATTTTTTTTTAGAAAATATATAAGTGCTTACACTCCTACACTAGAGCTGAACTTTAATCTGTTTTTAAGCACATTTCTAAACCAAGAGCTAAAAAAAAAAATCTCCTGTGTAATTAATCTTGTTGAATTACTTGAAAACAGAAATGACGCATTATTAATAAAAAGAGAATAAAGTAGGAAAATTTCTTGAAACTTGGTACTCAAAAGGGATTTGAAAGCAGGGGGACGGAAAGCACAGTTTGCAGGGGGAAAAAACCCTCATAAAACCACATGGAAGGGACTATTAAATCAAATAAGGAAAAAAAGGATCTGATATCATCTACTTCTTCGTTTGCTCTTCTGTGGCACTTTGTACTCTAGCAAGAGCATAAGGAGACAATGCCTATGACGTCTGAGCAGAAAACTCACTAATATTTGGAATAAAGCTTATTTACATTTCACATGGAGTCCACAAACAACTTGCAAGGTATAACCTTCTGCTAAAGGACACAGCAATTTCCCAATGGTAAAAGAGCTCCTTAGGACCTCAGTGCTCACTGTTCTGCAAATTTCTGCCCCATTCCTTACCATTAATGCAAGAGCAGAGTGTCTGACTTTCTTTTTCTAATCAAAACTATAAATCAGGTTTTAGTAGTTGTGATCACCACTAGAAGAGTGAGAAAAACTTAAAATGTCATTTTAACACAGTCCTTATTGAAAGCAATAGTGAAATAACCTTTCCTCTTGAAATCTCTACTGGCTTAGATACTGTCTCCCTGTCACAATCTTTGCTCAGACCTTCACAATTTTCAAAGGAAACTAAAAAAAGATGCAGGAATGCAAACCTGTCCCCTCTCTGCATACAACATATATAGTACTTGTTCTGGTGTTGTGTTCCTGCTGTCCCAGAAGACTCAAGATGGCACCACATTCAGCACGAACGTGTGTTCATTTCTCAAATCAGCTTCTGCTGAGTGATCTGTTGCCTTTGCAAAAGGAGACATTCTCAGTGAGCTCCACCAAACTGTGGTGAGTGATGGAAAGACAGCCCATGGCACCCCACACCTGCTGATCCTCAGAGGTGCTGGCAAAGTCAGAATCCTTGGAGAACTGAGGAGTGTTTTAGAGGTGTGGAGAACTACAGAGCACTGCAGCAAAGAAAACACAGACAGCACCTCCACAAGTGCCACAGCCTTCTGTTCGCACAGAAAACACCAGCCAGCCACAGGGACTGAGCCAGTAATTCCAGCTTGTGCTCTGTGACCTGCCAGGACGGAGATGGAGGGAACCTGATGTCCAGAAACCAATTTACACCACCTTGAATTCTTTAGTGAAAGAATTCCCCTCTGTATTACCTTTACAGAGTTATACCAAAACAGCTGCTATGCCACTTGAAATGCTTTTCTTCGTTCTACTGAGCACGATTTAAACGATTCATTCAATTATTACTTTTGTATTCAAAGATGGCTTATTCTCATGCAGATTTATGTTCCGTTGTGCATTGAGGACATTCTTAATTGTGCTGAAACAACCGCAAATTTAATTAAAGTTTGCCATTCCAAGCATAAAATGGATTAAAGAAAATGCTGACAACAGTAAAATAAATATTCAACTGTTTAATTTAACTCAACATTTATTTTTAATCCAAACATCAAAATAACCTTGTTTCTAATTACAATTTCATGACAAAAATGTCTTGAAGAAGCATTTGTCTCTATTTTCCTTCAATCTGTTCAGCTGAAACACAGTTATTTATAAAACTATTGATTAATAAATCTGTTCCAGCTGTATTACTGTACGTTACAAAGAACACAGTCTGATGTATGTAAACAAGCATTATAATTTTAAAATCCCAAACTCCTGGCAGTCTGCAAAAGCAGAAATCCCATCAAATACACTACAGGGCAATTATACATCTAAATCTCAACAAACAAGGAAAAATACAGGGCAAACACAGACAGTAAAGTCCAGAGGTCTGTAGCAATTTACAGAGGATGGTGAGATTAACTGAATGTTTACAATAAGTTACTTGTAGTTCCTTAAACTGGATATTATTAAAGTCACCCAAGAGTTGTAACACATGACAAAAGCATCTCCTCAGATTCAGATAAGGTTACACACAAAAGAGATTTGAAGAAAGAATCCAGCCTGATGATAATGAAATTAATTTGAAGCTCTCCAATTAAGTTATGCTGTTTAGTATTGGGTTTTATAGTTAATGAATTTAAGTTAATAATAAATTATTTTCCTTCCACCTTAAGCACCACATTCCTCTCAGGAGCTAAGAGACTTTAATGGTATTTATACCTGAGTGACAACATCCAGCTATTTCATGTTTTAGCAGCATCACCACCCCTTCTAGAAGACACAACAAGAACAGTGCATGTTGGGAGCTATTTGAATGCCAATGGACCATCTTTATTGTGGGTCAGGGATTCATCCCTGATACCAACACATTTAGAGGTAATAAAGGGTGATGGATATTCTCCTGTTTTCCCTATTTACCTATTCCAGCTATGAACAACCTTTCTAAGAAAGTTTCAAACAAAACAAAAAAAACCCCACAACATCCAAAATGAAACTTTCAATAGAAAAAAAGAGAGAAATTTAAGTCATTATGAAGGATTATTAAACTCTTTCAAAAAATAAGAAGCAATCAAAAAGAGAAACAGCAAGGAGCAAGTATTTTTCAGACAGGAATCAAACTGCAGCCCTTCATCACAAAAACAGTGAACCCGAACAAGAGCAGCTCTTTCCTACTCATACATGCATATTTGTCAAAAGAGCTTCATCCGGAATCCACTACAACTGGTACATGAAAACCCTACTTGAATCTAATACATTATTTAAAAAAATCACTTTAAATAAACACCTTTAAAACAAACAAAGTGACCAAACTTGCTTGGCTAACCACTGAGTCCGTCAATCCAGAACCATTCTTTCATAAAGAATAAGTCACATCTTAATAGCACTTTTTATACAAAGACCAATATGCACAGAGGAAAATTTATAAAACTACTTTTGTGTTCAGAGATTTACATTGGTAGCATTGATCAAAACTCTTTTTGACAACATAACTTCCAAAATCTGCGTACTCTGAGAAACAAAGAATACATTACGTAGACTTTCAGACTATCAGACTTCAGACTATTGAAGCCAACAATAAAATAGTACATAAATGACCTGTAGAGCTGTTTAAAACAGAAGAAACATCAAAAGATGGGATTTCACATAAACGGCAAATAACAGAGCAGTTTAAGGGTCACAAAACCTCTACCGCAAATACCAAGATGGCCCTTCAGAGAAGCCATGGCAATTCACCTCCCCTGAGAACCATGAAATACTTTCACACTTAAATACTTCCCCCTCACTGCATCCGAAGCTTTGGGTTGAGAAATCCAGTACATGAATCCTATTACATTATGTGGGATCACAGATGAAACACAGAAAACAACTAGGGTTTCAGAGTTTTCATTTATAAGCTCATTAATTATGAATTGTTAGCTTACCTGTTTAACATCATATGCAAGAAGAACAAATCTCAAGTCTGGTGAAACAGAATATCTTGATGCTTTGAATGTTACCTACAATGAAGCAAGAATAAATATGAGTTTGCAGTAAGAAATAAATTTGAAAAAATAGTTTCTTAAAAGTGATTTAAGAATTTCTCATTCACAAGGCAGATTTGATTTAGAAGGCTGATGTAATTGTCACAAAAGAAGGACTCATAATTCTCAGCCTAATTAGCTGGTATCAGTAGGGTAGCAACAGGTGAATCTGGTTTCAACACTAAATACTAATTAGGAAGCTGATGAGTTTTTTATCATCACTACAAGCACTAAGCTCAAGGATAACAACTATAACCAATTAGTTTACAGAGGATGAAGGAAGACACTTTGGTTGGTACGTCCTTCAGGAATGTTATAAGGGAGATCACCACTAAGCCTTGAAGAAAACACAAGAAAAAGGTGTCCCTATTGCTTTTCTTCTAACCCCACATACATAAACATTTTGCAAGACAACTTGAACTAAAGCAAAAGTCTTTCTTATGAAAAAGAAGTTCTTAGCAGAGAGCAAAATGAAACATGAGGTAGTGTTGTAAAACTAATTATTCTCTACATCTACCCAACACTACATGACACCCAATTGAATTCGAGGGGTAATGCTCATGTCAGAAATAATTTAATGCACCTAATGTATGAGAAAGATAAGAATGTGCTTTAAAGGGCAGTGAAGGTAATAATTTTAAATTAACCTCAAGATATCTATTTGCAAAATGGAAGGAAACAGGAGAAGTGAAAAATTCAGATAAGAACAGGAAAAGCAAGACAGAAAAAAAAAAAAATAACTGAACCACAGAGGTGCAAGATAAAACAAATAAATAAGCAGCTATGCAGAACAAGTTCTATCCACTATTCAAAGGAAGGCTTTCATTTCATTTCTTAGCATCCTATTCTGCTTAACTTAATCCCCACTGCTAAACTATATGAATTCAACAGAGATTTAAGGTACCCAAACCAGAAGCCACAAACCAATACATTCAGAATAGCTAAGGAGTAATTCCAAAAAAAAAATTCTAATAAAGTGAAAAAATGCTACATTTTGATGTCCAGATTAAACTCAGACTCCTAGGTAATACAATTAGAGTCAAGCTATCCAAAGAAATCAAAGGGAGAAACTTAGTTTTGAAGACAAACTGTATTAGTGTGATGCAGCAGCATGACAGCATCAAAAGTCAGGAGGTAAATCTACAGTCTTGAGGAAAGAAGAGAAAGAAAAAAAAAACACCTAAAAGAATCCTTCTGTATCTACAAAGCATTCAGAACAGATTTCCACCATGCCCAAACTATCTTTTATGAATTAACCATCTTTAAGCAGAAACCATGTTAATTTATGAATCACATTCCCTTTTCTTGGCACCTTACTGAAAACCTTTTTAGACACAAATATTCTCTTCTTTCTAGCAGCATATTAATTACTGCCCACTACCTCAGTTTTCAGCAATATGTAACCCCAGCAACTTTCCAAATACCTTCTCAGGGCTTGCAGTGCTTCCCATTTCACACATTTAGTAGGAGTCTTCAGTCCCTCATTATACCACCTCGCAAGTAATGAGGCACCTCATGCAGACACCCGAGCAGCTCAGCTGCAAACTATTGGCACTTCAAGGCAATACCAGGAAAAACTACCTGCATATTCTACATCCAAGTATAGAATGCTGTGGATTTGGGATTTAAAAATCATTTAAATGCTCTTTGCGATAGTTGGTAGCAAAGCTGATTTCTTTACATTATTATGAAAACATAATTAGCTCATTTAAGTTGGATTTACAATCAAGCCTTTGGTGTTTTGCTCAAGTAGAACTACAGAGAGATTTAAGTGACTTACAAGGTATAAAATTTCCTTTGAGTTCTGGTTTGGGAATTATTTATTTTTTTTTTTTTTGGTAAAGGCAAGCACAATTTTGGCAATTAATTCAGAAACTGCCTACTTGTGTGCACTTCTAGATTAACAGAAGGACATTCACCAAAAAAATCACCTGACTCCTTCTTCCTGCCCAACATGGCAAGTAAGCTCATGATCTGTGAGTCACTAAAAAGAAGAGATTTATCTTTTCTCCCACAATGATGTCTAAGGTATTTCATCCACGACCAGATGCCTGACTCCATGACTGAGGAGATTAGATCAGCTGGGCATGGACTTAAAAGACAGTTTCATTCCCTGCTGTATGAGGTGAGATATATGCCACTCGAGCTCTTGGGAAATTATCTACTGGGATTAGATATATTTATTCATTAAAAAGAAGTTTGTGAAGACTGACCCCAAGGGTTTATTCTCTCTTTGGGAGAACATATTTTTGAGTTTGAAAGAAAGTGTTGGGAAAATATCATACTGGTAACACACTGGGATTTAAAAAACCCTGAGTGTCATCAGAAATCTGGAGGATGGTTGTTCTCCTCTCATGTCTGTGTATCCACAATTTCTCAAGCTTCCTGCTTTGTCAGGAGCTATTGAGCCTTTGCTCAGGAAAACAGACCTAAATGTTGTGCTTTATGACTACACCTCTATGGTTCAGCTGGGCTTGATCTCTTAAGAAATGTAGCTCTGGACAAGTAAGGTCTGAAGGAGGGAGAACTGGAGCTGGCTGGTCAGGCACAGTCCAGGGATGCAGGAGCAGGGCCAGTTTCCCTCTGCATCACTGCACAGCATCAGCCAGTCAGGGAACTGTGGGCAATTCAAACCCTGTGCAGCACTCTGCACTCCATACATACCCTTATCCCTTCCCAGATCCCAACAGAGGCAAGGCAGAGCACAAGGAAAATGGGGAGGTAATTTCCATATTTCCCTCTAGCTTTGCCTATTCTCATCAAGACGTGAAATCCCTGTGGAAACCATCAGCTCTATGCAACTAGAAAAAATTTTTACTATCTTTAAATTATCTTTTCCACTGTTGCAAAATCCTGAGGGGAAAAAAAAAAAAGTATTTTCTAAACACTTGCACACTGTTTTTGCTGCTTAATTCACAAACCTGCCATCAATTTGACATCAAGCTGACATCACTTTTTTAGACACGAATGACCCTATATCTGATCTTTCATTCCTCACCCCACCAAAACCCCCACTGACTGTATAATTAGGTCTAACCATGTGAAACACTGCATTTCTAGGTTTCTTTGAAATACCTCACATTATAAGAGTTTTAATTCTTCTGACAGTGATGCATGATGTGATGATCCCACAGACCAGCAGTGACTGCTCATCTCACTGTCACCATATGTTGCAATGGTAAAAGTCAAATGGAGGCAAAAGGACACGGAGAATTTTAAATGGACTTCTGCCCTTCACCTTTCCAGCTTCCTTCTTTCCCCTATATTCAAATATTGCTAAAACACAGTTTTGCATGGAGAGAAGAACTGGCTTTTCTTCCACCTTTCCATATGGATGCTTAAAATGGAACACAAAATTCCACTGAGCAATATATTCTCAAGTTTCATTTCCAATGTCAATGTTTTGCATTGCCTTTTTTCTTTCCCACTTTGCATTTTATGTGTGTTTTGCTGTTGACAGAAATACCAGTTATGAGTGTGTTTAAGAGAAGTTTTAGGCTTTAAGTTCTGCATTCTCAGTAAGGACCCACAAGTATCAGCTCCCTTTTATTCCTTCTTTTTTCTTAAAGCATGGTTCTGAGTTACTGAGGCTACTCTCTTCATCTCTCCTCTTTCTTATAGTCTTTCACCTACTATAAAATGTTGGGTTTACTGTTTCTGTGGACTATAACATTGAAATCACTGCCTTATTCATAGTCTTTCAAAAATATGCTGTAGAGCAGACACATGGAAGTTACCTGTAGTATAGCCTAACCCAGAATTTTAAGAATGTATTTGTAATATGACAAACATATTATAATATTCTTTTTTCTATAGTTTCAGTTGGATGGTTTTAAGTGAAATAATACATCAACATTAAAACCAATTAAAAGAAATTTTCACTGCTGTGGAATGTACTTATTTGTTGGGTTTGGATTTTTTCCTTTAGTTTACTCCTCCTCCTCTTTCAGTTTCATTTGCTTCTGTTTTCCCCATCTTCCACACTTCTATTATTACCCTTCCTCAGTTTAGTTCTCCCTTTACACATATTTAAGCTATAAAATTTTTTGTCATTCATCCAAGTATAAAATATTTCAAGACCTCTGGAATGTTACTTTAAAGCTTTGGTGGCAATACCGCTGATTAGCAGATGTGACACATCTCTTTATCATCACACACCTACACCTGTATCAGAGCTTTAACTTAGGGAATGTCAATGTATGGGAGTTCATCAGCACTCACAGGATTCAGCTCATCTTATGAGACAGGTATTGACCAAATGGCAATGCCCAAGAGGAGTCAGGTGGGACAGAATTAGTGCCTGCAAGACCAGAAGGTGTTTGGCACATGCAGTTCCCTCCAGCAGCACCAGCAAAGGAGGGATCAATGGAATTCTCCTTTATTACCCCTGCTGTGACTGAAAGGAGATGGACCAGGGGGAGCTTGATGAGAAAGCAGCTGAGAGTAGAACCCAGCTTAAGAGCGAGGCTTGTAGCAGTAAAAACAGAGGACCTCTGAGAAAGAGAATCTGGCTGTAATTAGAAAAATGTAAGATAATTGGAATGTTGAAAACCTTGGCTTTCCAAGGCTACATTTCTTAATGAACTCCTTCTTTTGTCACCTGAGATTTTAATCTAGATCCAAAAATGTTGCAATGTTAAGTGTTACAATTGCTAAAGCTCAGGTTTCCTATCCAGTTTAAAAGACACATGTGCCTTAAAACATGATCTAAGCTGACCTCTATGCTATGAATGGGTGGTTCTTAAAAGCATGACCCAAATTCCCCAAACCTATCTGAAACTCTGGGACATAAAAACAGATATGAACCGACCTGTGCAGCTCACAAGGGTCTTTTGCACCATTCCCTCCCTGCTGGAAAATAACCTCTCACAAGTTAGTGATCACTTTCTTTTTTCCCCCCTCTCATTCCTCGTTAACTAAACACCCATTGGCTGAGTTAACCCTTAACTGTTTACTCTATTAAGGAACAATCTTATCAGGAATATTATTTAGAGAAACCCCACGCAGAGCTACCCTAACCAGCCAGTTTTGTATTTTCTCTGTTGAAACCTCCTTCCCTTGAACAAAACCCAGTGGCCACCACCAAACCACAGTGCCTGCAAACCCTTCCATCTGTCAGCCTTTCCCACCTCGATGCACAGTGGTGCACTACAACAATAAACTCTGCCTCATGAAAACCCCTCTACTGAAAAGGATTTGCTGAGGGGGTTATTTAACATTTAAAGGAGCATGGGAGAGTAGAGGTAATTTTACAATATTCATAACCACCTATTTACAACATGTGTGGGTCATTAAAATGTCCAGCGTTGCAAGAATTACTAATATTTATGTGGTTATATAATGTTATTTAATGTATTTACTATTATTTACCCTTTCATTAATCTGTTATGCAAGGTTCTTAAAAATATAAGCATGTAAACTCCTGTTGCAATTAAATCTACATTAATCAACACAGGAATTAAAATTGCATTATGGTGCTGCACTGAGCTTCCTATCAAAAGAGGAAAAGGATGTGGGGTGGTTAACACAAAACAACAATTTAAAAAAAAAAAAAAAACAAAAAAACAAAACCAACCAAACAAAAAACCAACCGAAAAAAAAAGGGCAAAAGGAAGAAAACAAGAAGAGCCATTTATGACCAACTCTGTAAACCACCACAACATACTCCCCGCCCAAAGCTCTGCTTGAACTAAAACTCTCCTTCTCTGCTTTTGGCTGCAAGGCATCCACAGGGTTTTCACAGCTG
This sequence comes from Formicarius rufipectus, assembly GCA_013399695.1. Classification (NCBI taxonomy): domain Eukaryota; kingdom Metazoa; phylum Chordata; class Aves; order Passeriformes; family Formicariidae; genus Formicarius; species Formicarius rufipectus. The sequence continues at coordinate 1,632,664 of VXAU01001192.1, forward strand.
GGCTGTCACAGCCTTACCCTGGTTCATGAGCCAAGACTCTCATGCTCTGCTCACCAGTAGCACCCAGCAAGAAGTCATCCTTCTCTCTCCATCCCTGTCCAAGGATAGTCCACAGTAGCACAACACCACAACTGATTTCAGGGCATACTCCTGGCAAATCCCTGGCAACAGGTTTGCAACTGTTTGCTGTGCACCACAATGCAGTTCCCTCTTCAGCTTGGAAAGAATTGTGGAAAGGCACCAAAATGAAGGGGGAGAGCAAGTCAGGGATTGCTGGATGTTAGAAGAGTCCAAGGCGCACAGGGAAAGTCAGACCCTATTCTGGAGCTCAAAACTGACAACAATTCCACTTGTATTGTCAGGTACTGAAAGCGAATCAACAGCCCTTTATCTGATGATTAAAAATATATGCCATCATCTACTCTCCAAAGGCTTAAGGAGTCACATTTAGACTCCTCTCTGATCGAGGATCCTGGACCGAGTGTTTGTGGGGGAGCATGCATGGTACCCAAATAACTTTGCACATGTACACGACAGAATTAGTGGAACTGAGGTTTAACAACAGTCTTGTCATTATCATACTTATTGCAGATTTTTTTGAGAGGGTGAAATGAAGGCAAAATTTCTACAGGTTTCCTTCAGATGATTCAACACATTTAGAAAGTTCAATAACAGAACAACACAGTCCCTAAGCATATTTTCTCTCATCTCTGTGTTTTTGTTTTGGTTTGGGGTTTTTTGTTTGTTTGCTTTTGTTTTTTGTTAGTCTGTTTGGGTTTTTTTTCCATTTTGGTTTGGGTTTAAGGTTTGTAAAACAGACTAAAGAAGCTGAACTAGAATATAATAGGTGACCAGATGGACAATTTCCCCTGAGCACAAGAAAACAAGTAGTTCTCCATCTTCTCCTCTCAGCTTAGCTTCATCTTGTGGCTGGGCTGTGTGTGGACTGGTAACCTGTTCTGACAGACTTCATGTAACAGTCTATAGGAAAAGGAATAAATAAAATGCTTGTTAAGCACTGAAAATACTTAGATAAATGTGGCATAATGTTACTTATTTTAGAAGTGTAATGCACAATAAGGTACTGCTAAAGGCAGGAAAACTGATAAGCTTGTCACATAGGATCATGATGATTGGCACCTCAGATAGATGATTGAGAACATATTGTAATCAAGTATCAAGACAGCATCACAAACATCAGGATGCCACACAGTGATTAATGTCCAGGGCTTTTTTTGGCCTCTTTTCATAGAGGACTTGTGCAGCCTCCAGCTGTTAACATTTCTCTGCTGCTGGCTCAGGACACAAACTGTTTATGAGACAGCTTCAACCAGGATGCACTACACCAATGCACTCAGAGAACAAACACATATTAGAAAATATCTCTAAATAATAACAAGTAGGGACTTCAGTAGATATTCTGTGTGCTTTACAAGCTACCCTTTTCACTTATGGCATTGTGTTTGGTATCCATAATACCACTTTGCTGATGGTTTCATTATATAAAGGCCAGATTGTTTAACCAATATATTGATTATAGAAAAGGATTCAATTTCAAAAGGACAAGTGAAGGGCAGGAATTTAGTCTACTCTGAATAAAACCTGATGAAAGTAGAAAAAAATACTTTAGTTAAGGAACTTGGCATAGATGCTTTCCCTGGGTAAGAAAAGTGGTCATCTTAGAATGACAAAACACTAGTCTTTCTTCTTTCCAGGCACATGACTATTATTAAAAGTAATTTTAAAGTTTGGGGTTTTTTAAATCTTTTGTATATGTAATATATGTAACATATGAGTTTGGTTTTTTTTAAAACTGCAATCTGCTTCTTCAACGATACACCTACATAGTGAGCATAGCAGATCCTCAGTTGGGATATCTGACTTTTAGGCAAACCCAGACTGAAATCAGACTAATAACTGCCAGTGAAAGGTGACTGTTCCATGACTAAAACCTGTTGATAGGGAAGAATGAGGGAACTTGCAGTGCCACTGTCTGTGTTGGACCTCTGCTGTACCTTTTATTAATACAAGACATCTCTGCAGAGTCATTAAACCAGCACCATTCCAATTATCCACCAGTGATTAAGCAGATGTGACACTGAGCGAGGAGAATGTTTGAGTAGTGATCCAGGTGTATAACTTTGGAAGATTACATTTGGCAGTGAGAATTTGGGGACCAGCAAGCTTAGAAGAGCAGGACAGCTTTTGATTTCAGCCTGCCTCTGTAATGTTATGATTTCCTGCCAGCACTCCTGGCCACCGTGTCAGCAGACAACTCAGTGCAGAACATTTCCCACTCTTCTCTTCCAAACATACACCAACAAACTCACTGAACCTGCTGCTCGCTTTTCAGGTTTTTATTATACTTCCATTTGATTAATAATTGCTGGAATTATCTGTTGTTTTTTTTTTGTTTTGTTTTGTTTTTTTTTTTTTATTCTAACACTCTTAGCTTTGACTGTTTAAAGAGAGGAGCTCTGCAGGAAAAAAAGCATGCTTAGGTTTTTATTTATCTCTGTTCCACCCAAAATTGTTAAATGTTTGCTTGAATATTATCTATTTTGCGTCAGTTTCCCACATTTCTAACAGTAGATATCTAGTGTCTAGAGCTATTTGTGTGACTTCAGGATAAAGCAGTTCCATGAGGAGCCCAGAGAAGAGCAATTTTGCAAAAAGAGGCAGCACTCGGAGCGTGAAGCAGCCTGTCCACACCAATCCATCATTACTTGGCAAGGCTGGTTTAACAAAATGGCCTGAATAGCTTGTCATGCTGGCATTACAATTCACATCATATGAGCCAGACATTTGAAGCCAAAAGCACATTAATTTTTCTGTAAGGAAACTCCACTCTTGCCATTAAAGTCTCATTTTATAGCCAGGGGTGCCCAAGCAGCTCTTTGCATCCCAGTTATGCCCTAAAGGCAGTAACTGCATAGACCTGACGCAGGTAATCCTCTAACTAGCCATGCAAGCACTCACTCACACACAGATATAAGAGGGAAAGGGCTCCTGCAATACTTTGTGGTTTGCACTTCACAGAAATTCACCTTTTCACCCACCTTTAATTGTCTCTGACAGCCTTTTTTGGGCTAAGAGGTTAAGAGATGCTCCCTGAGGAGCATCCCAGCGTATGGAATGGTGTGGCTTCACAGAAAGGGAGCCACACACACCATTAAAATATAATTCTCTCCTCCTTTCTGCTTCATCTTTACACTGACCTAGGAAGTCAGCATCAAGTTCCTTCTCTTGAACTTCTACTCTCCTCTTTCTTGTTCGAGGAGTTAGAAGGAAAGGTCACCTGAGGCTTTATGCTTTGAAAAGAGGAATCCCTATCAGCAAAGGCCAGGAACAGACCAGGAATAAAATCAGCCTTTGCCAAAGACCTCTGATGAAAATGAGTCATCCTTTGGGGTCTGCAGGTGGAAAAGATTTTACTTAATTAGAAATACTGGAATTAACAATAACAGCCAGTGGTCTGTATGGAGCATTCATGAGGAAAGACTGACAAGCCACATGTTTACGCTGCAAAACCCTGATAAATGAGAATCACAGGGTAAAATGTAAGTGGTGTCCCTGAGAACAGTGCCAAGCAAAGAGAAAAAAAAAGAAGAATAAATTATTAAAGCACTCCTTCGCAATTACTGGCTAGTCAGAAACACACACAAACCACTCATGTATATCCTACTTACTGGTCAAGAGGAATAATCCCCATGCAAGCATAGAGGAACAACTAAACCAGAGATTAACATGACTAGGAAATACATTTTTCTTTGCGTATTTTAATTACTTTAAGGAAAATATTCCTATGAATTTGAACATTTTTCCGCATTTCTAACAGTGAAAAACCCTCATCTTTTAGAGTAGCATTCTGCCATTTTATGAAATCCCTTATTCTAATGGACCTCAGGTAGATTCCTCAGTGCATATGCCAGGCATCACCCTTCAAATGGCCTGAACAGAGCAAAAACTACAATCAACAGCAAATCCTCCAACACCTTGGTTATTTATATGTAGGTTGAATAAAACAACAAATAGCCAGCCAAAATTCATTCACTGAGACAGGGATGGATTATACTTTTCATTTATATACAATCTACTCTGGGTTATAAACATATCTTGTGTAACTATGTATTGTACTCTCTTCCTCCTGTTACAGGAAAAAAATCTTAGCAGACTTCCACTAAGAAAAAAGTAACTAATATATATATATTACTTACAAAAGTTGTGTTTTCCAATAATAAGGTAGTTGTATTTGTTTCTACATTCAGTTCAACAACATGCCCATTCCTGTTTTTATACACCACTGCTGTGTCTGCAACAACAAAGACATAAACAGTTAGCAAACATATTGAGTACTTAATGCACCTGTAGAGAAAGCCAGCATGTTAAATTAATTAGAATATCTTTATTACAATACACAAACAAGAGAGAAGTTGTTTGTTGTTTTTTGGGTTTTTTTTATTTGCTTCATGAGCTTCAAAAATACCAATTTATGCCCTATAGCATGTTCACCTCATTCAAAAATATTATTTAAATGGAAACTTTTCGACTTTTCTGTGGCAAGAACAAAGGGATAGGGTTGTTCTGAATGAATTGACATCTCAGAGATAAATCTGCTCTCACCCAGATATCACTGTCACACTGACACCAAAGTCCAAGCATATTCCCTATGAAAAGGGCAATATACCAAAGTAAACTTCTGCAAAGAAAAAAAAAGCTCTTGCTGGACATCATATTCATATGTCTCCATAGAAGTTATGTTCTAACAAAACCTCTGCACTCTCCTGTATTGCTGGTGACTGGATTGAAAATGTTATGACTATCTTAAGACAGCCCATGTCCTGTGTGATTAGTGCTGGGCCACAAAATACCAGATTGCCACCTAAGCTGAATGTTGGCACAGGAGGGTTAAAGCTAAAGAAAGCTAAAGAGGTCCATTTGTAAACCATTTAAAACACTGTGGGATGAACTGTTACAATTTTTTCCTTCTCCCACCCACTTGATTTATAATTTCTCATGACAAGTATCACCTAATACACTTCAAGGGGGGCTGGGGAGAAACCCCAAATTAATTGTGACTCCTATGAAAAAGGCTTTCTATCTGTTCATATCAATACCTGCAAACTTACCAAGAAATACACAACCATATATGAGTCTTGATTTACAAAAAAAATGGTTCAAAATGTCCCACTATTTTGAACATGAGATTGAACAGATTCAATGCTGATTCTTTCATGTTATTTAAAAATCAAGTGAAATATTTATATTTAATGGAATGACTTTAACAACTGAGAAAGCATGAGGAAAGCTCTAAATTAAGCCTAGAGGAAACAAAAAAAGAACTTTATGAATCTTCAGTAATGACTGAGAAATACATTACAGCTCCCTGAATTTTATGAAGTAAACATGACTGAAGAAAAAAGGTTATGCTATCATAAAAAACATGCTTTGCTTTGCTTATTCAGAAAAATGCAGCTGTATTTTAATAGGCTCCACAGAAACTCAGATATACAGCACTAGGAAATGTCCTCTGGTATGTTCTGTAAAATTAATGAAGCCTCATTTGAGGAGCTTATTAAACTATTTTAGGACCATGGCTGAGAAGTGGGGTGGGATTGATGGAGCTGAGGACAGTACTATTAAAGCTGTTGTTTAGGAAGGGAAATTAGATTGTGAACAGTGGATTTAACAGTAACTTCTTTGAAAGAAGAAGTTTTCAAATATTCATTTTGAATAAAAAGAAATGGCACTTTGCATAAAGTTATTTGGTTTCAGATTAATAATTACAGAACATTATAGGTTTTGCAACTTCTTTTAGGGCATTTTGCATGTGATCTTTTAAGAACCCAAGCACTAAAAATCTCCAGTGCCTCAGTAACTAAACCTATGAAAGCCATTCCACTCAAATAAAGACGTTTCCCTTAAAACTCCTAACAGGACCACGAACAAAATACACAGTCCTAGGGCTGTTTTTGCAAGTCCTGCACACAGTGTGAAGCAGCATTTGGAACAGCAAATACTGTGAATGACACAAATTCAAGCCATTGTTCTCATGTTAGAAGAAAATTTATTAAAATACTCAGAACAAAAAAACAAGAGTCAGACCCCCTGAAACAGCAGGCCATACTGGACAGTACTTATACCTCTCTCTGAACTTGGGCTGTCATCCCTCTTGGATTCAGTAGTTCACTCCTGAAGAGCACAAATTAAATAAGTGCTGGCAAAGTGCATGGGGTTTCTCAAATAAAAGATTATATCAAAGTCTCTTGCAAGTACTGAGCATAAATACATTCATCAAAATTAATTATGGCAATTAATATGAAATTCTCATCCCAGTAGCTTGCCAGACTAGATAATGTGGTAGTTGATGGTCAGAGAACATGAGGATGATTTTTTTCATTGATAGCTCAAATGTAAGCAAGAGCTATAAACATGTACTTCTTTTGAAAGTTTTGTTCCCGAGAGTTAAGAAGTCTACAAAAGAAAATACTTAGTCCTTGGCATTATCCATTTGCACAGCTCATGAATTTGTTTTCTTTCTTATCTTAGTGCCTTCACCACAAAGATGTTAAGGGATCCCTGACACTCCACAAAGCCATTCAGAGAAGCTGAGTTCTTACTTCAAGGAAGTCCTCATTTAATGTGAAACAAAGAGTAGTATCATGTGAAAACCTCTTGGCTGAGCACAAATTGCAGCACTGAAGAGCAACATTATTGATGTAAGAACATCACTAGAACAGAAAGCATTCTGCCTTGAGCAAAGAAGAATGTGAGGAAGCCTCTAGAGATGTGTTAACAAGTCACCAACCCTCAATGATGCACACAGTGTTTAAAATGTCTGATTCAAAATTTCATAATTGTAATAGTTCTCAAATTTCTGAAGTTTGGAAACTCCAGAGCATTGGATGACTGATATATTTATTCTGTTTAACTAAAGGTGAAGACAGGCAACCAAGCGTTTGTACCTTAGTTATCCTGACATCATTCCAAATACAAAAATGGCACAATAAATCCAGGATTCTTCCTACCAAAAAAAGTGGATAGCAATATAATTGATAACTGATAGCACTTTACAGACCCTCTAACTTGTTAAAAAAAAGTTTGACAGTGTTATATTTGACAGAGGTTCAGGCTATGCTGAAACTGTACAGGTATTTGACTTATGACATCTGAAATTTGCATTAAATAGAATTAATGGGAAACACATTAGGAGGATTTAAAACAGTATCACTAAAAAAAAAATGCAGAGGAAGATAGGGTACTCCTACCAAATGATCTGTGTCACCTGGTTAACCATTAATTATTGCAGATGCAGGACTGGAATTGAGGAGCAGTGATAGAAAAGAAAGCTTATGGGCTCACACAGATAAATACTATTCTACATGTTTTCAGTGCAGTATCACGGGGCAAGGAGTTGACACAATTCTCCAGCACAGGTGGATAACAAGGGCTGGGCTGATGTTGCCCCTGCACATACCACGGGTGAGACTGGCACTAATGTAAAATGCCCAGTTCCTGAATGCGCCCTGCAGGAATGGGAAATGAGTAAAGGGGAAAGCAAAGGAACTGTCAGCAAAACTCGGGATCAGAAGTCAAACACAGAGAGGCAAAGTTGGAACTGCAAAAATTATTGTGTTTAACAAAGTCATGGAGGTCACATATATTTATATAGTTAGGGAAAAGTTGACACTGGGTCTGGAGGTTGTGACGTGCAGAAAGGCTCAGCAAAGGAGATGACAGAATCAGCCCTGGGACATTTTCCCTTTAAGATACGCTTTAAATCTTTATGTCAAGAATTACTTTAGTCTGAATGTGCCAGAAACAAAGGTTTGAGTTTGGATGTGTGCTGCAATTTCTTCTAATCTGGAATGTGCAGATTCAGCTGTCTATAGGTTTTCTCATCCCCTTCTGCAATGAATCCTGGGAATACAGGACTCCTTGCACAATATAAGTCATGTTTCTGCTTTTGAGCTAAGGTAATTTTAATTTAAAAAAACCTCAAACCTTGGTGTTTTTTAGCTGACTGCCTGTGGGATCAAGGGCTGTTTGTTTTTTCCTTCCAATGCTTAATCTTTCTTCTATTCCACTCTCCTATAAACTATCAAATATGGATCTCAGCTGCAGGTGGAACACTGAGCCTGCTGCAGCACCATTCAGATAATCTGTGTTATAATAGATGTTTTAATGCTCAAAGGTACAGCCTGTAAATTCCACAAATCTCAGAGAAGAAACGTCTCCCAGGCAGGCAAAATGGACTACCACTGCACACTGTGAAGCAGGTTGCTTAGTGGACACAGAACTCTGCAGTCCAACTTGATACTCAACAGGTTCTCTGCAAGTTATTTGGCTTTCAAAAACAAGGCAACATAAAATATTACAGGAAAACAAACTCTAAAACAAAATTCTATAATTGCAGCAGAATAATAACTGCACTTGAATCAGCAACAGAAATATTATTTCCTCTTAGAGAATTATATTAGCTGCAGAACCAACAATAATTTATCATGGTGAGGTTAAATGCCCGAATTCTCATGCTATTTTATGCTTTTTAAAGTAAGTATTTTCATCGTGTGCTCTATCTCTAGGCAAAGAACGTGCAACACACGTTCTGCTGAAATGACGAATCCATTAATTTAAATCATAGTTTGGATGTGTCTATGAATAACATAAATATAGCCCTCGATGCAAGTATTACAAAAGTAAGGTATTATAATAATTTCAAGTGTTTTTAAAATGAAAGCAGCATTTCCTATAAATAGCTTAACTAATACTATTGTTCTGGGTTTAGGTTCAACACTGGTAAAGGTTGTGCTCAAGATCAGGATATCTGTTGACAGGAAATGCAGCCCTGTATTGTGCCTGGCCTAATATATATTGTTCCAAGGAATGTCAAAGTACAGGCAAACTATCATAAAATGCAAAAAAAAAAAAAAAATCAATTTAAAATTTTTCATACTTGACAAGGAGCTTGATTGCTATAAATTTCACAATATTTTCTTTACCTTTGGGTATTGAATTTAGCCTTATTAATTGAATTGACAATACTCTATCATGTCCTAAATGCTACAGAATTTAGGACACAGTTCCACACAGCATCATATGTGTTCACATTATCCAAAAATGATCCAGGCCCTTTTAAATTCTAATGAAGAACCATGGGTTTTTTAAGGGGAAAATGGATTAACTTCCATCCTTAAATACATCACCATCACTGCAAAACAAGCCCTCAACTGCTCTAGTGTAAGAATTTGGCCCAGGGTTTACATGGCCTGTAATGATTTAGCTTTTTGAAAGCAGGACACTGAATGGTGGTGGTTTATTTGATGAGTATAAACTCTGATTTCATATGTCATAATTAAGCAACTCATCCTGTTACACAGACTGGGTTGAACGGACAAGTTACCACAACCATTCAAGTCTCTTGATTTTTTCACATCAGTACGGATCCAACTTTTATTAGCTGGAAGTTTTCTTTTCTTATTGGTGGTACCTCCATCTTAGCCATGTAAGAGTTGTGCTTCTACCAGTGGGTTTATTTTATTGAATATTATTCTATCCACAGAGGTTTTAAGCTGCCATTTTTGACCTGTGAATACCCAGTGTGTTTTTGCTTTAGCCTCTAATAGTCATCATAACAATCCAAGCTTATCATAAAAGTAAATGCTGCCTAGGCTGTAAATCTGTATTGCCACCATGTTCACTCAGATTAACTTGAATAATCACTGCATCTGCTACTACTGACAGGGAGCAAGAGAATCAATAGCACTCCTCTGGGTAAAAAAAACCTAATTCTTGCTAAATGCACAGTACTGTTAATGTAAATTTTGTTTGCCAGACAAAAACACTTGGTGAAATATTTGCATGATTTTTATTTGTTGATGATAAGGCTTATTTCATGGCAACTCCTGAGATAAACTTGCGTGGGTCTACCAATTTCAATGTAGATGCCAAGTCCAACTTGCTAGGACCTGACTCAATACTGGTTTAGAATTTGCTAATGTTGATATTGAATACTTTGAAAAAACCCCCCACCTGATTTATAAAGAAGGTACAGAGAGCACAGACAGCTAATTGCTGACTAATTTGTACATGGCACTGTAAATCTCAGCCTAAGCCAGCTGCTCGAGGGAGCATCAGTGCTCAGGCAGGCTTGTGCATAGAAACCAGGGGATATTCAGGCAATTTATCAAACAGTCTTGAGAGCATAAGTAGCATCTAAAAAGTGAAGGAAAAAGACGAAATACATTCAGGCCATGTTGAAAATCTGTTCTGTAATATCTAGAATAAGGAGGCCTCAGGGTAGTCTTCTGAAATTGCTGACAGTGTTAACCTGAAGATTGTTAATGCTTGTTTTCCCACTGAAAATATTTACTAAGTTGTGGTTTGTTTAAATAAAAGTCTGCTTTGCAGCATAAACAGCAGCATTAGCAAGTCAGAGGCCACCTCTTCCTTTTATTTTTTAACCATTTTTTAAATACAAACATACAAGAAGGTTGATACCTTGCTGTCAACACATATGTCAATCAGCCTTGCTGTACACAGTATTTATTAGAACTGCAGATGGCATTTCATCAAACTGATTACAGAAAATGTCATACTAATTAAAATAGAGAATGCTTTATGATTTAATAAACAGGAGGTGCTAGACAAATCTTTGTCTAATTAAGTATTTACTAATTAAATAAAATAGTCATTTACAAAGATATTACAGATGCAGAGCAAATTTCAATATGCCAGATAAGTCATGTGTCAGCTGAGCAAGATTTCCACTGCTTTTCTAAATTTTAGGCTCCTTTCAGTTTTCAAGAAAACATTTATTCTGCATTAGTTTTCTAGTGTAATGTATTCTTATAATGTACTCTTCCAGACAATCTTTCATTCTATAGAAGATTCCCTGTTCAAAATGGCTTGCAAAATTGTACACAAGTAAATCCTGAACTTTCTGATTTCTACAGGTCTTCTACTTTTTCCATTTATGACCAAGAAAAATTAACCAAAAACCAGATCCTACACAGTACCTACAGAAATGGAAGCAGCAGAGCCACAGAAACATCCCACCAGGCATAAGCAAATTAGCTCTCCTCTTCCTACCTTCTTCAACTCCAGAATGATGTGACCAGGAATGGATTGATCTGGAAAATTCAAATCTACACCCATACTCAATGTATCTTCCTCTTTTCCTAATCTGGTCACTGGATTTCATGCCAAGTCATGTTCAACTCATGCCAATTTGCAGTGGTCCCTATTGCTTTAGCAATGTATGGAAATCTTCAAGTCTTCTCAACAGCCACTAATCATTTACAAAATTAATTTCTTCCTGTTCCTGCAACTGCACAGGATCATGCCTCAGTATTACACTGTCCCCATGCCAGCACTTCAGACAGGACAGAGGGAACAGCTCTTGAATATTAACAAATTCACTGGGGGGTCGATTTAACAAAAACAAACAAACAACTACAACAAAAACCAACACAACAACAAAACAACAATGGTGAAATATATAGCGCAGTCAAACAAAGCCCTCTGGAGCTGAACTGAAGAAGATGAGGAAACATTCACTGCAGAGCAGTGGGAGACAATGAGGGGGACAGTGACCAGGACCCACAGGTAGTAATGTCTGTGACAAGCTCAGTGGAAAGAACTTGACTGGGTGCTGCCTAAGTAAGTCACTTCTACACATGCTGGAAAGATATAAACACAGGGGAAGGTGCTGAATTACAACACCGACAACAGAGGTAGATAGACTGAAATCCTTGTCATCACAGAGGGTGCAGCTGAATGAAGTTACAGTGACTGTACTGGGGCTCTATCCAGGCATGGTGTGGGATCCAGGGGCACTGTCAGTTTTCACAGAAAAACTGAACCATCACACCCAGGTTTTTGAAAGATACATTTCTCTTCCATGTACTGCTATGATAACAGCATTCTAATTTAGGAATTTCCAAGTTTTTCCTACAACTTTATGAGTTCATTAGCTGATAAGTTCAGTAGTAGCCATTTGAGGGCTTTGGTCCTGCCAGCCACAGCAGACAGAAGAAACAGTTTGCTGGAGCTATTTCTTCCCCAGTCTGCTTGGATGGAGAAATGTTTCTGCAGTTCTCTTCTACACCCCTGTGGTTCTGCTTGGGAGTCAGCACATCATCTTTACATAGATGTGCTCACTCAAGGCTGCCCAAATCCAGGCTGCCCCACCTGCCCTATCTCATTTTCTGTGTTTCAAGAGCACATTAAGGACAACACAGCCATAGCTGAGCTCCAGCCTTCTGAAATCATCAATATACCCTGTGACAGCAAGATCTCAACATCACTTAAGGAGCTGTCAACAGTTATAAAAAGTTGTAAGAAAATACAAGCCGTGCCATAATTATCTCCTTTCAGAAGAAATAAAAGTCTCCCTCACTTGTAGAACACAACTGGACAAATCACTATGAAGGAAATGAACAAAACCAAATGAAAACTAAAAGACCTAAGTGTGTACTAGCATAAATGGAAGGGAGTTATCTAACCCAAAGAGCAATGAGCTGATGGACTAAAGCACAAAAGGTCACTGTTTCTGCCATTTCTCTTCACACCTTCCCCATCCCACTTTTTATAATGCAGAAATTGCCATCTGTATTTCTGTCATTACTTGGAGGAAAATGTGAGGGATATTCATTTCCCCCCCTACAACAAAGCGCTAAACATGATTTCACTGTGTTAAAAGCTGGAATAATAGACTTCAGTGTGTTAGTCCATCCCAACTTCATTGAAATGCAATTCCAAATCAGCCCCATAAGAAAGGGAGGGGAAAGGGCTGTGGCAAACAGAGTGACTTCCTTACAGGGTACATCACTGCTTATGTGTCATATAACTCTAGTAAGATTCAGCAGTTTATTACTCCTGGATACCTTCAGGTACCTACACTTTTATTTAGCTATTCAATCTGTTAACAAACAAAATAAAACAAAACCAAAAAAAAAAAAAAAAAAACCCAAAAAAAACCCCAAAAAAAAAAAAAAAAAAAAAAAGAGAGAGGAGTATCAAATTGAAAAATATTTATAAAGTGATAAAAAATTTAAATACAAAGAGTTGTAAAATTCATTCCCATACCAAAACTTTGGTTTTCTCAGCCCATACTGCGTGGCCATGGTAAAACATCAGACTGTCATTTTGCCAGCTCAGAACACTCCACCATTGCCAAAATTCTGACAGAACTCCTCAGCTTTCCCCACTACACAGAAACATTTTTTCTCCCTTGCATTGCACCAAGGACCATTACTGAGCCAGCTTGGCAATGGACTCAGACAGCTGTTGCTCAAATAATGTACATGTCCCTGGACTACTGAGGAAAATTAGGGAACAAATTCTCAGCCTCTACAAATGCTATTAGAGCCTCTTCCCTGGAGGGATAACAAAGTCCCACAATAGCGCAGCACTTCTCTGGAAGTCCTGGGAGTTGACCTTTCTGCCGAGACAAGCCAGATGGAACATGGACAACTCTGCTTTGGAATGGCCCAGGCTGGATTTCACACTGAATTGGCAAGGCAACACTTCAGAGATGGTGATTTCACTGAAGGAAGATTTATATGCTTCTTGACCCCCACATAACTACAGTTCTCAAATAAAACTGAGTGTTTCCACTTGTGAGGGGAATTGGAACTTCCCGTGTCTTTCAAACCTTCCCGTTCCTACTTCTGCAGTGCTGCAGATGTGACTGACATTTCACAGAGCAACAAGTAAGAAAATTAAAATTCAATGGCTGTATACATATTGCAGTAAAAGACCAGGCTCTGACTGCAAGTTTCTCACCCCCTTTTGTCCACATGAAGGCATCTCAGCAAGCTGACTCGGCCAGAGCTGATGGCTCAGTCCCTACCATCGCTCAGGCTTGCAGTGAAAGAATCTCAAGTGTGATACCCAAGTGGCCTCGGGGCTGCCCTTAACAAGCTGCCTAATGCAGCTCTTGAGAGTCTGACATTCCCAGCAGAGCATGTCCAAGGCAAACAAGGTTATGGAGTAAGATTTCCAGGTGTACACTGACAATGGTGATGGCTTATTGCTTACTGCTTTCCAGGTAATTTCTCTACTCCACGGAAACTGTGCTAAATCCAGCACAGGCTCCAGTAAACTGCATCTTGAAGAAATGAAAATCAAAATAGAGTACAGAGAGCAGCTGATTAAGCAGTGTAATGCCTAAATCCTAAGTGAGAGCAACCATAGTCCAGAGTTAGATTACTTGCTACTGGCACTGGAAAGGTGAAATAAATATATGCCTACTATCAAATTAGTTTTATGCAGATCTTGCCGTATGTTTCATGCAGGATGGTGATAACATCTACCAATGTATCATAACTCCAACTTCAGTCAATGAAATCAGAGAATGATACATTAAGTGCCAAAAGAAAATACCTATATTGATCACATTAAATAGCAATTTTCAGAGCTTGAGAGTGGCAAATAACATTCCCACTCAATGTTCCACTTTTCCTTAACTTTTAATGACTATTCACTTCTTCATAATAAGCTTTCCACTGCACTGAAATCTGCAAGTACCAAATTCACCATGCCTGGCATTGCTATAATGAGGCTGCATCCCATGCTCCCCTGAAAACACTTCTTTGGCATCTCCAAAAGCAAACTCCTCTGCAGTGAACAGTTTGACTGTCCTGAACATTTACCCCTAGCCAGAACTGGCCAAGAATAACTCAAGAATTAAACTAATATTGATTATTTGGAGTATGTGATATTATTCAACAACCAAGAGAGTATTTCATCCTGACTACCATGACTCATACAACACAGAGTGCATCCTCATTCACAAAAGGTAAAAAATCCTCAGTCCTCACCAAAACCACAAAATCATCCAAAAGACAAAGTTTTTTTTAATTTAATAATATGAAAAAATATTAATAACAAAAATAGGTATGGTTCTTTTATGCATGCACAGTCTCCTCCCTGAAGCTCAGCATGTGGATGCAAGTCCCTTCCAGTGCCACTTGGAGCAAACACTTGCCAAGAAAGCTGCTGTTTTGGCTCAGAGTATCTCCACAGAGTCCGAGCCTCTACCTCTAGAAACACTTGTGTCATCATCAACTGGATGGTGATAATGAACATGCACTAGACAGGATTGCTAATTACCTGTGAAAACCAATCCTCTTTACTTTCTATTGCTTTGTGTGTAGGTCCAAGAGTGAGTATCTGCTAAATATTGAGTAGCAAAAGGCAAAAGTTTGTGATCTTGGATATGACTTTAAATCAACTCTGAAATTTTGACTAAGAGAAAACAATAAGACATATTTCACAGTTATGAATTTGCTGCCACTGAAAATGAAATTAAATTTCAAAGTATGAGGCTGAATAATAACTAAATTATCTTTGTGCAATAGAAAGGCTTCTCATTTTAATACATATTCATCATTATGGCAGTCAGTACAATAAATTCAGTAAGGCACTAGTGCATTTATTCTCAGCCCCTTTCAGGGGCATCATGTGCTTCAATTCCACTGCACTGAATCCAGCAATTTGGCTAGAATTTAGATAACTTTGTTAAAATCCTGATTTTACTGGAGTTAACAGGAGTTTTGCTTCACAGTGCAGTGGGCCCACAAACTAGCAGGTGCAAGTAAATGCCACAGAACTATATAATCGACAGGGAATGTGTTTTTGTTGGTTTTTTTTTTTTGTTGTTGTTGTGTTTTTTTTTTTAAATTTGATTCTATACTACCAAAGGATAAAAAAAAAAAAAGTATTTTGTTATTAGGAAAACAAACAAAGGTAGGCAATTTTCTGTTCACTTTTAACCTACTTTTTCTAAAATAGCTGGTGCCTCATTCTGATTTATGAGAAAAGCGTAAAGATTAAATATTGTTAGCTCATGAGAATTATCATGTCACTAGAAACGTATAAACCACAGCAAGGCATGGTTTTGTGATTTTATTTCTTTGTTTGTTGTTTTGTTTTCTGAACTTTAACTGCCAATATATATTAAATTATTTCTACTGATAGGTCATCTGCACTTTGAATAGAAATTACACATTCAAAAATCGTGTGCCATTAAGAATTTTTGCCCAGAAGTATTAAATCCTGTGTATGTAAAATCAACTTATGAAATGAAAGCACTGAAGAGAACTTGTTTTGTTAAGCGCTCATTATCTACCAAACTAATGGAGTTCTTGGGAAATACCCATGCTATATAATTTGAAAATTAAATGGTGAGTTTGTAGGTATCTAATCAGCATTGTTACAGAAACACAGGCTTGGCACCGCCATTTGAAAACACTGGCAGAATTTCCTTTGGCATTCACTTGTTTGGTCTGCACATGCAATTCCACCGCTCTGCTGAAGCGTGGGGGGCTGGGCAGGCAGTGCCACCAACTCTGCAGGACCACCAGCACAGGGTTTATCTTGACCCAACAGTTCCTGCCCTTCATGGCACATGCAGGAAGCAGGTCTGGAGGATGAAATGACCTAGGAAAGAGTCTTATCCTCAGGATGCGAACAGAAAACTCAGGTGGAAGCTCCAACTCCTACAAACAAGCCTTCTAATCGAAACAGATCAACCAAAGCCCATACTGGCCAGGAAAGGGTTCTGATTCTATTTGGGAGCATTTGCCAATAGATTTTATTTGGCTCCAAGGTGAAGTCTTAGTTCCAAAGGAAAAGAGACACAAGAAATTAAGTTTCTATTTTAACATTATCATGATGGGCTTTACTTTACCTCTTTCAAAATTACAAGGGTGACATGTTCATTAGGAACATTTTGTGCAGCTTATCTCTACAATTAATTGATGATAAAACGTAGCTGAATGGGAATATTACAACACGAAGAATATCAACGAAAGGTTGAACAATGGCATTCTTGGCAAGCCAACAACTGTTCTTTAACAGCATAAATGTTTAGTGGAACTTGACAGCATTGTCAACAAAAGGAGGAGCCCAACTCTGCTCCAGGTGTGATGTACAAGTGGAACAATAGAACATTTCTCCATACTTATTGGTTTCAAATATTAAATATTTAAACTATGTTTCCAAATTTATTCTAATGATTATTCCAGGGGATTACACCTCTCATCTGCTTCTGATCAGACAGTTCAAGAAATTCAACTTTTATTTTCCATTTGAATTATGCTCCCCTTTCAGATTACTATTAGTTTCTCATTTTCCCTTAATAAAAGTGTAATTTTTTCATTGAAATGTTGTAATATTTCATTGAAATGTAGTAAATACTTGCTCAATAACTGTTTTAGCCACAGATAAAATATTCTACTAAAAGTTTAAAACACCTGTTCAGATTTTTTTAATTTTTTGCACCCGAAAAAAGAGGAAAATAGCTGGAAGGACTGAACAAACTAGAGTGCCAAAGATGAAAAATATATACCCAGTGCTCATAATATGTAATTATTAAAATAAATGGATCTAGAATAAGCACTATTTTGCCATGAGGAAGCCCTAAACAGAAACATCATTGCTTTTTCTCCTCTACTCCATTACCCAGGATGTATTACAGAGCATGCAAAGAAGGGCTGATCCACAAATATTAGCAGAAAAAAAATGTGTTTGGGTGTAACGGTACCTTGGCCAAATATCTATTTTTTCAAACCTAAACATTTTGCTTTGGAAGAATATTAATTACCTTCCTAAATGAGAGATCTTAATTGTTGTTTATAATTATTCATTTTTATCATCTTTATTAAATGTTTTCCTGATGGTGAATTTGTCAAACAGATTTTATTTTGCTATTTTCATTTTCTATGCAATTACAAAAAACCAAAACTTTCACGCACCAAACAGAAACACAGACAGAAATGTTCCCATGCTTTCCAAATGCAGATCAGTTTTAGTAGTTCTTATTCTGGTTTACAGGTTGAAATTGAAGTCACTACGGGGAAGCCACTTAGCAGTTCCACATCCTCATACAAAGCTGATTCTGCCTTCCAAATTGCATATTCCAGCTCTATAAAGGCTGGACGTCAGAACTGAAGCAACCAGAACAGACTGCATTCATTAGATGCAGTAAATGCAGAGATTTCTAGCCAAAAGAGTCCATTATGGCCTTCAATCCTGAATTCCTTCAGAGCCCAGATTATAGGATTTTTGACCTGGAATTCTGGCACCAGGCCTGTCATTTCCTGCTGTGTTTTCCTTTAGAGAGAGCAAGCAGGCTTGCTGTAAACACTTTAATGCGGAATCCACTGTATTGCTTCATACTATAATATGAGCTGACGAAGGAGACAAACAAATGCTACCACGATGTCATTAACACCATACCTAAAGAAAGACTTTTCATACTAATAATGCTTGGGGAATTAGCAATTAGAGAAATCTTTCTTATTTTACAGTGCAATATGAAACATATTAAGAAAATGGAGAAATTGGAGCCTATTGTGCTCTGTTCTGTGGAGTGCCCCCCTTCAGCTGTCTGACTGCAGTCTGTGTCACTGCAACAATTCACTATTAGGGTGAAAATACACCCTGATATCCAAACCTGTGCAGTACCCAGCAAACACTCCTCTGGGGACTGTTGCTTCAGCACTTTGTCACTGCAGGTCACACCCTCACACACTGTAGGACGCTGCCTCAAATGCTGCCCTTTAATTCTTACACCTTTGCACAGAAGAAATGTATTTCTGGCATCTATTACGCATAGGAAGAAGCATAGATTATCTGCTTTACAAAACAGTCAAGAGCTTGCAGAAACACAGTTCAAAAACCTATGGAATTGGGTTTTCCTCAAGCAATGACAAGAGAAGTTCAGCTGGTGCTGCCAGCTCAGAGCCATGGGTTTGGGGCTCCCAAGTGCCAGGAAACAGGGACCCAGCCAAGAGGGCTGTGCCCACCTGTATGGGCAGGCTGTGTCCCAAAGCTGCACAGCACACACTGCTGACAGCACAGAGCCAGGAGGCTGCAAGGGATGGCATAAAAACATTAACTGCCTACAAAAGGGAGACATTTCAAAAATGAAAAAATGCCCAGTGCTTCCTTATTACCTCATTTCTCCCACCGAAACAGTCTGCAGGAGCACTGTAGAAGCTTCCTCTACCACTGCTGGTCAGGCTTCAAGAATATTTTGCATTGTATACTAAAACAATCACATGACACTTTTTTAACTGGTCCCATGCCAAAGGCACAGATCTGCACAATATCAAAACCAGGTTTCCATAATATATTGCATTTTTTAATTTTTTTTTAACATAGAGAGATCAAAAAAATGCAACATTAATTTCACATCCAATTTCTCAACAGCCTCTTTTAGTCCCTCACATTTTCAGGAGCAATACTTTTTAGCAAGGACCCATTTAGTGACACTACTTAAGATTTCAGGTTTAAACCAATTCTGAATACTTAGAGATGGTTCATTTTGAGTCTGAAAAAAAAAACAAAACATTTTGTACTTGGGACACCGGAAGTCACAGGTTATGTGATGCAATGATGTATCTGAACATCAACTACTCAATTTCTATTATACAAATTAAGATGTGCATATAGATTTCTATACCACATACAAACTCACATATATTCCACCTTCACAGACCACTAACATTCCTTTTTCAACCCACGCATTCTCCCTAAATATGAAACCCAATAAGCAGTGATAGCATCACTTTAGCTCTTATTTTCAGCTTGAACAACAACAACAGCAAAAAGAGCAATGGATCAGCTTTGAAGGCACAGCCCTGAATTGGAAACAGAGGTATTACATCTTTTTTCTCCAAGAAAAGAACACGTAAATGGATCTTCCTAGGAAGGAAACTACTTCCTAGGAAGAAAGCAGCTACTACATTTGAGGATGGATGTCTTGTTTCAAGCAGATGCCTAGTTTGGGCCAAGAACCCTTGGCCTGATCCCAATCACTAAGAAAGACTTCTCACATTTCTTACTCAGCAGCAGAGCAGGAGAAGAAAGCTTCCAACCTCTTGGGAGAGAAATATCAGCACTCCAAGTCTGTGCTCAGTGACGAGGACGTGCTTGGCATATTTGGTTTTGGGGGGGGAAAAAATGAAAAACAATAAAGAAAAAGTAGCTAGCTCTTGGCAGGAGCAGGTTACTTATTCCCTACAGCAAAGGAAGCAGCTGGGAGGGAACTGTAACTTTCAAAATATTTGAAACTGCTCACGGACAAAGTTTGGCACAGCTTGGATCTGGCATTTACTGCAGGACTGGTATTGGGAGTATACCACAAATAATGCAAAGAAAAAGATATCCATTATTTTCAGTAAATAAGCAATAATGACAGGAGTACCTATGAAACACTTTCTTTTTAGCTATGAAAATGCAAAAAGCTATCACTCTGAGGTCTTACAGCCAATTAAACACTATTCTTGTGAAACACCACAAGGCAATGGGAAAAAAAACAAACAAACAAACAAAAAAACACAATGTAATAAACAACTTGCATTTCCTTTTTTTCTAACATAGTAGCTTTTTAAGATAAAAACCCTTTGAAGTCGTTCAGCATGAAGTTATTTCCAAGTACTGTGTTTGTAAGCGCTACTTCTAATTAGTATCTGAGATCCTCTAGCATTTATTTTTCACTGGTAAAATAGATGGTTGGTTGTACACACTCCTGAGGGGGGATGAACACTACAATGCTAGCACATTCTGACATAGTAAAAGGCTGAAGCGATGTGGCATCTAACTCGATACAACCATTTTGTTATGCATTTCAGTTTACATACGCCATTATAAATGCAATAACAAAGTCTTACAAATAACGATCAAATTGAAATGTCAGGTACATTGTGGGGATCACATCAGGATTTCTTACATCCTTGTAGAGGACGTAATGTAATACCCAGCCTCATTAAGAGGAAACTCATTCTGTTGTGAACTTCTAATGAGTGTCCATACACTTAACTATTCAGTATGTTGAACATCAATCACATCATATAATAATGTAAATATTTATTTCATACCAAGCAAAGAGCATCAATTCCACAGTTTCATACACAGCTTATTTAGAAAAAAACCATGCAGTTCACATAACACACATGAAGTAAACTCTTCTTGTGCTGAGGAAGGGGACTTGTGTCTGAGACCACATCTGAACCTGCTCCCCTGGCACAGCCACAGTCACTTAATCTAGGTCATGAATTCAGATAGACTTACTTGTGTAACAGTAATATATAAATATTACTAATATATAATAAACTAATATATAAATAATCAATATAATTGACAACGTTTTGAAAAGTGCTAAGCTAGTGAATTTTTCCCTTTAAATATGACTTTCTTTCATAAGTATAGTCTTTTTTTTTTAAATGTCAAATAGTTTTCCAATAATTATTGTATTAGGAGGAAATGTTAGACTTTAAAGCTCAGCATATTGAGGCAACTTCTGACTGATAAGGTATGAAAGCAAAACCCTGAGAACAAACCCCAACACTGACGAGGGCAGTGCTTTCTACATCACTTACACTGTATCACATCCTAAGTATTTTGCCTGTCAGCCAGAGCAACATCAGCTGTAAAAGCATCCCACCTAGCTTTGCAACCTTGAGTTAGAAAAATATTTGTGGTAGCTGGAGTACAGAAACAGTACACAGTGCTTTATTCTAGGATTGCTCGTGGTGCCACTGGCAGTGATGGAAGTGCACTCTGCTGTCCTCATTAGATGGCAGCAAAAATTGTGGCAGCCAGCAAAAAAAAAAGAAAAAGAAGAAAAAGAAAAAGTCATATTTTTCATTTGGACAGCAAATGAGATGGAGAGTATTTCTAGGTCAGTTATTATGATAGGTTTATTTATGCCTCTGCATTCTTACATTGGCAATAAATAAATAAATAAAGATTGAACTGATGCATACAAAATGCTTGATAGCTGTCTTAGATAGATGGCTGAGGGAGCCATTCCTGCCAAGAAAAGGGGGACTAGAAGAGGGATTCTGCATTGCATTTCATGGGACAAATTGCTGTCAGGTCTAGAAGAATGCACCAGAAAACATTTTTCTAGTTTTCCTTCTGCAAACAGTTTTGCTATAAAAGATGCCCTTTCAAATAGCCCCAGGTTGAATCTAACCCTGAGATCGCTTCTTTTATTATTTTTATTCATTTGTTCTTTCCTCACCAGGTTTGGTTCTATTCACATCCAACTTTTTCCAGCTAAGCTGAAGGCTGGAAATTAACAACATTTTACAGAGTCAGTTACCTGACTCACAGTCCAGAGACAATGACACTGAAGACAAAATGGAATGTTAAAATAAACAAGCCTGAGCTCTTACACATCATATTGATAAACTAAACCATCAGAAGGCCAGGAGTTCTTCTAAAAAGGGAGTAAAAACTAAGAAGACAGATATATGCAAAAGAAAGCTTAACTTAGAGGAACATTAACAGTAATAAAAGGCATACAGGAGTCTCTATCTCAGTACGTCAGTAATACTAAAAAGGGATTTTTACATTCCCTTTATTTTTTTTGTAAGAAAAGATCATAAGGTCTCATTAAATATGAGAAAAGAACTGATTAGTAAAAATTTTAAACAGGGCTTTCTAGATACAGTAGTAAAGGAAGCACTTGAGTGAAACCAACCAACAACAAAAAAACCACCTAAACCCAAAACCCATTTGTCAGATATTTCTCATTCAGGTAAAGAATCAGTAGCTGCTATCAGTCATGTTATACAACCATAAAGTAGAAGAAGAAAAGAAGGAAGTGCCTTTACAGCAAAGGACACTCACTGCACAAAAAGCATTTCCAAATATGCTTCATCTTTGTGGGAAGCACAGATAAGCCATAGATAAACTGTCTTATTTATATGCAGACCAGAAAAGATGTGGGGACTATGCTGCAAAAGATAATTAGCATAGATTGTGACAAAACCAGAAAGGACATTTATTATCTAGATAAAAAAAAAATAAAAAGAAATGTGGTGTTTACTTGCTGATACACACACTATGGCAACAATTCTAGCATGTATTTGGTTGTAAAGTTCACCAGTGAATTCCTAAAATAAATCCTTCCCCCTCACAGGAAACGACTAGCTTTAGGAAAGACTGTTCCTCTCATTAGGGAACACAGTTCACCAACTGGTGATTCCTGCAACACAGAGACACACAAATACAAAATATTTCCATGAAATAGAACACACATTTTGCATTCAGTCAACATTAAGAGTCATAGCGATTCATGAAGGAGCAACGCAGGTAATGTTTGAGTGTTACACGAAATTCATGGACAGCAAATAAAAGGCGCTGAAGGAAGAAGTCAGTTCAGTCGAATTCAAAAGCAAACAGACACTCAAAGGCAAATATTTCAGTCTCCTCAAATCTACAGGAGGCAAAGTGAGCTGACAAACCTTTCCTTCCTCATACTGCTATTTTTCAATAGATGCAAAAGGTATCTGACTGGCTCCACCAGACATTCCTCAGGAGTGATCCTGGAACAGATGTCAGCAAACCTTCCCCAAAGACGAAGGAGTTGGAGCCTGCACGCAGAATGCAGGACTTGTGCCAAGCCCATCACAGTGGGTGGCTGCACCAGGACAGGGGTGGGATGTGGAGCACAAATAAACGAGGGAGAGCAGTGATGCTTCCCCTTCAATCACACTCCCTCTGACAGAATTAGGGGACGAGTGACAGGAAGGGAAGGATGGTGACTTTCTCTGCTAGGAAATGAACGTGTGAATTTCCTGCAGAAGCAGCAGCACATCCGTGGTGTGACTTTCATCACTGTCTTTCTGTACTCCTGCAAGGACTTTAACCTCATTATATTCTACGTGCAGCACTTTATATAGTGCTACAGGTAATACCTCCACTGTATTTTTGCCTTTTAAAGCTCCATACTAATCAAACTAATATGGTGCATGATATCACCAGGCAGACTTCCCATTAAATGAGGCCATTTGGAGGGGTTTAATGCATGTCTTTATCACTTGGTGTCTAGTTCTTAACTGTGCATAGTATTTCTTAGCATAGATTACCCCAGTATTGATGAAAGGTATTAGCACAGGCAATAATTATTGGAGTAAGAGACACAGAGCACTGAGATTAAACTTGCTTTGAGACAAAATAGTACATCCAGCTTAACTAAGTACCCACATCAACAACACCTACAGGTAACACTGGCAGTACAAGAGAGAAAATGAGTGCTTACAGTTTAAAATTCAGCTCTGGAATTCTGAAATATCTGAATCCTTCCAGTGATACAGAGAATTGAGTTCTCCTCTCTGCAGACTGTATACTGATATTGCCTATCAGTGACATGATAGCCTGTGGTATTTTCTTTTTTTAATAGGAAAGAGTATATTTTATGGCATATATACCAGATATACCACAGCACTTCTTCCCTAAACCTGAAAAACAGTGTTCTTAGCCCCAAATTATAACAGAAGCAGAGCCATTATAAAGTATATTAAACTCCAGTCTTTATTTTAATGATTCCTTATTTTTGTTTCCAGAGAGAGCAGACATCTGACTTTTCTCTAGACATGCTGTGCTGACTGAAGATTCCTGCACCTTCAACTTCTATCAACACTGACTGAGAGGTTCTAGACAAAAGTGTGAAAAAGCTGGGCAAATGGTGCAGTGATAACTGACTACGAGGTAGAAGAGTTTTACAAAAAGAGGTATATCATAAAGTTTATAAATTTACAGTTAGAAGTTTTCATAAATTTCTCCAAAGGATTACTTTGTAGTTCTAAAAGAGAAGTTATCTCAATGGCAGAAGCTAAAGGCACCTTGGAACTAGATCAACTGTACTAAGAGTTTTACCATTAGGAGTAAGCGTCTTGGAGAAAGGAAAGAAGAAAATAACATCACTTTTAGCTTTTGGAAATAAGAGTTCAAGCTGTGTGCTTCAGCTGGAAATGTTTTACTGCTATGTCTTCTGACATAACAGGTAGAACTGTCACCCAGGTAAGTACAAAATTCAGGTTCAAATCAGCTCACTGTCAACTGCAACAGCTTTAAGCCACGTTGTTGAAGCAGGATATGACTGACCTCACAGATAACCCTGTGTCCCTGCCTTAACCTGTGAGTGGGCTGGTCCTAACTTTTCAGATGGATTGCTCTGATTTAAAAGATGTTTCTCACATCTCCAACAAATGTCAGAAGTACAAGATAAAAAAGAATGGTGTTTCCCTTTTTGTTTCATAAATTGCTCCTAAAACCCTCAGTCAAACCGTTTTTCACATTTGTTCAAGACAACTAGAAGCCTCATTTATCTCAAAGTTTCCCCTTTGATGAAAATCCTTAACCATCTTGATCTTTGAGCTGACCCACAATCAGCATTTTACATACACACACATCCCTCTGTCTTTCTTCAATTCAGCTGCTATAGCAAACCGGTCAGTTTTGCAGCTGAAAATGAGCAACATTTGTTCTGATATCAACAAGGACAAAACACAATGGTTCCAGCACCCAGAGTAGCCAAACCTTGCTTTAACTGCATGCATCTCTTGAAAAAGAACTGAGAACTGCCATTATGCCTTGGATTGAACAGTCCTGTGAAAGCAAAGGCACAAAGGGCTCCCAGACAGGCCCCCGTCACATATGTGCTGGAACAATCATATTTTTTAACTCTAATTTTCTCCATTTTATTCAGGACAAAAAAAAAAAAAAAACTCACAGAGACAGCAACACCGTACAGTGAATGCAGAAATACAATTTATATGCTTCTCTGGAGATGCCCTAAAGCCAATCCTATAATGAAGCCTAATACTAGCTTTAGGATAAAACCAATGTATTTTCAGAGGCACATATGGAAGTATACATATACCAAGTATATATACTTCATACCAAAAAATTTCCTTTAGAGGGAGGTGAATATAGATGAATATATTCCCTTGCCAATTAGGCTGATTAAAAGCCTCTTGCTTCAGTGATATTTGCCTAACAAGCCTAAATAAGAACAAGTGTATAAGCAGCAGAGAACAAAGAGCAACTCTTCCCTCACCACTGTTGAAGGTTCTCATGGGAGAAGACACAATTAAGGC
Source organism: Formicarius rufipectus (assembly GCA_013399695.1). NCBI lineage: Eukaryota > Metazoa > Chordata > Aves > Passeriformes > Formicariidae > Formicarius > Formicarius rufipectus. The sequence continues at coordinate 1,658,568 of VXAU01001192.1, forward strand.
TATCAGGAGAAATTAATTACTGTTTAGTTTTTTTCCATTCTCTCCCTTGGATGCAAGGGACTACAGGTCACTCCTACTCTCCTCTTCCTATAAAGATACATCAGATTGATTGATTTGTCTTGATATGGGGTAGAGAAATCTTGGCCACAAAGTAGAGAAAGCCTACCCAGTAGAAAAATTCATCTTGTTCATTAGTTAAAACTTTCCTTACAAATGTGTAATTTCCAGCACCAAGAAGTCAGATCAAATGCTATCTGACCTGTGCTACAAACAGGTAAATCATTTGACAATCACCAGTTGATGTTGGCTGTTGCTTTTTAAGAAATTTATATTAAATGTTAAGATTTTATTATATGTATATTAAAAGAGCAATATTCCTGAGAAATCTATTTTACCACCATAGTTTTTATAAAAAACTGCAGTGTAAAGACATATTGTATAATTGTATCTGCTGGGCTGTGTACTTTTCACAGGATGAGCTGTTCTGAAATTAGACTGCCTTAAGTAGATTCAAGTGTTTTTTCATTGTGCTTCTTTTTCATATACACCATAGGCCCACAAGCAAGACTTAGGATGTTATTGTGATCTGTATTACCTTTGCCTCTCATGGTAAGCACCATTCATAACTCCTCTTGGATCAAGGAGAAGAGGAGGACACCTACTCTAAATTGAGAGGTTTTGATATTTATACCATTTATCTTCTTTTCTTCAAATCCAGCTACGATTCCTTCTTTTTTTTTCCCTTAAATTACATTTCCTTTAGAGGAGTATGACAAAAGGGACACGATTCATGTCAATAAAACAGGATCACATTGTTATTTTGAAACTTTGAAACTATTAAAGTTTTGAAAGTCCTAATACTATTAAAAGCTCACAATAAGCAGTACTTTTAATAAGATCTCCTGACAAATAAGTAAACGTTCATGCACTTTATGGCATTTGCTTTGCAATTTTTTCATCAGGATTGAGGGCTGCCTGCAACATTTTTCATGTCAGTAGGTCTTATGTCTGGGTATAAATAACAGTTGGAGCGTGAACATGGTGCTAAAACTTTAATCTGGATTGTGTCTAAATGAAACGAAACACTCTTCTTGTTCACATTTGGGGATATGGATCAGGCCTCATCACTAAACTATATCACCACATGTACAAAGAAAGCATTTACTCAGCTTGGGACATGTTATTTGCAAGAAAATAAGAGTATCACTCGTGCTAAAACTTTACTCCCTGAAAAACTTTACTAAAACTTTACTATCCCTGTTTGGGATAACCTCTGGAATGGTCTGATAAGCAAAGACTGTTGACATAAACAGTTTTTGCTATCACTGAAGGAGATGAGATAGGTCTTAAAGGGCTGCTTAACTAATTTCTTATATATTAATTGCAACTTTATTTTAGAATTATGCCAAAGAAGTAGAGAAGACAATGGCCTACTTGGGAGAGCTGCTGAACAAATCTCAGGTTGCAGCTGAAGACCATTCTATACATGGGTTCAGTTACTGGGGTGCCACAGCTTCCAGTATCCACAAATAAGGGACAAAGCATATGGTCAACAGGAAACTGTAACTTCCTTCACCACACCATTTTACCTCTTTCCATACCCGCTTACTTGTGAAAAAAGCAAATATGAAAATGTAACTTTACTGATCAGCACTTCCTTAGAAAGCAATGAAAAACCCCCACCTACTACAAGTAGAATGAAACCCACAGAAACATCCTCAAAGTTATAAAATAAGAGTCACTGAGCTGCGAAGACAGAAAGAAGTCTGTTAAATAAAGCTTCATGAATGATTCACAAGGCCCAGAATTCCCTCTATTTTCAGCAGTGATCTCAAGCCAGTTTAATATTTCTAGGTAAATAATTCATGTTACTTTTGTTTCTAGCAATAACACAGTCTCAAAAATGCTTGCTGCACAGTGTGTTCTGCTCTTTGCCTGCACTTTCAGGCTGTGCTGTCTGGAAGGGCATCACTTAATTTCACTACCAAAAGTGATCATCACCATTTTTAGAATAAGAATAAAGAAGAATGAATAATGACTAAGATTTCAGGCATAGCTTCAGCTATGATATATGAAAATGGCCATGAACACGGAAAGGGAGAGTTGGTATCTATATGGTAGATAGACAATCATCACAAATGATGGAGTATTTCTGAGAGCAGACAGACAGTGAGAACTGAACACTCTGTATTTCCAAGGACAGTCCCATTACAGTGTGGAACAGCACAGAAAGATCTAAAAGGACGTTTGTGTAAAGAATGTTCTCCTAATACACACTTAGCTCTTACACTTTGCAAGGATAAAGTTTGCAAGTACCAATGCTCCCTGTCTTCTTATAAGCCACTTCCTGGCTTTCTAGGGAGAAGGCAATTATGTTACAAAGATTATTATTTAGAAGGTTTTTACTTTCATACTGAAAAAAGATCTTCCTATATAAGATAGCATAGTGCTTCTGTATCCTACAGCATTCTAGCTGTCATAGAGCCGTAAAAAAAAATCAGTTACGAGCTTATAGCTATTAAAACAGGATTTTAGGACATTAAAAAAGTGACAAAGCTTTTCATAAGTATAATTATCATGTGCAGGCTCAGCTAGCACAACCACAGAGAAGAATACCTTTTCTGCAGAATTATCTTTATATTCCAAAAACCGGTGGGAGACTGGGACATTTCAGGGTCTTATAATGTGGGCCATGGTGCACAGCAGCGATTATCCCAATCGCTTTACCCCAGTGCTGCAGCCTGGCAGAGCAAGGAAGCACAGTGTTCCTTGCCTATTTGTTTCCACAGGAGCACAGCAGCTGCTTGCAATGACTGCCCTCGTTATGCTTCCCCCTACCAGCTTTATGTCACAGAACCAAGATGCAAACCCGTGATGATCCATCCATGATAATATAACGCCTGCCGAACTACAGCGTGTTCGGATAAAGCAGCTGTTATGTCACTGAAATGTGCATGAAATCCCAGATTGGGAGGGAAAACACAACTGTTCTGAGCACAACTGAAAGCTTGTTCACTCTAATCAATAAGTGGACTAAGATCAACGACATCAAGCTCAGTATCAAGCAATAACATTAGTATTGCAGTGAGAGAAATAGGAAAACTTGAGGTGGGAGCTCAAGGAGTGCTAAGTTTTATTATTTGATATGCAATAAAGCATAGACAAAGAAAAAATTAATTTTCAATACTATTTAATACATATGTGCAGATGGGAATACTGTCTGTATATTCATTTTGGAAATCTTAATGAAGAGTCTATTAATCACGTATTTTACTTCTGTCAGCTTTGATTGTGAATTTGTCACTAACAATAAATAATTTCCTGTATCAGCTCCAGAGGCTCAAAACCAAAAACAAAACAAAAACAAAACAAAACAAAACAAAAATTAAAAAAACTACAGCAAATTCCTTGCATCCCAATATGCATCTTTCCCACAAATTCATGCCTCATTCTACTTCAGGTTCCCCACCAATGATGCATTTCAAGCTTGAAAAGGGAAAATGCATGACTTATCAGAGCACGTTTCACTACTAAATATCAATCACTTAGTCCCTCACTGGCAGTGAAATCTACTTTATCATAACTAGTGGTGATACTCTTCCATTCTGACAGAAGCCATTGAGGCAGATTTAAAGCAGCAACCAAGAGAAGAAAACAGAGTTTTCAGCACTTGGAATTGGTTTCAATGCAGTGGTAATTTCAGTTAATCAACAAAGACTGATTCTAGTTGGAGCTCTATATAGTTATTGATTTGATTTCAGATTTTTGAAAAAGTGGCCATATCTTTGCTTCCAGACATTTCTGCAACTGGCATGTTAAGAGGTCTAGATTTTGTAATATTTAAAACTCTGTGGTAATCTAAGATGATGATGTCATGTTGTTAGTTCTGTTGACTTTTAGGAACTTTTCCAATGATAGTTAGAAAAAAAAAAACAAAACCATCTCTCCGCCAACTTAAAAATAAAGGTACAAAGATAAAAATAAGTAACACAATTAGATCAGTAATATAATTCACTGTAATGCTATCATCAAGTTAATTGACATTATGCAAATTTACATTAGCTCTGGATAAGCCTTTTATTTATAGGCTTTTTATTTTTAAAGACATAAACAGTAACCACACCAGAACAAATCTTGCAGCTTGAGTGGGTTTAATCAATCCATTAAGCCTACAAGATGAACTTTACAAAAAAGAACCTGGTGAAAAATTGCCAGTGCTTTCGTTAGAAATACAGGTGATGTTTACCTGTGTGCTGGCAGAAATGTTGTGCAGAATTTATAAGCAGATTTAGAAATTTATTTTAAGCAGTTCTTCTGTTGTCTGCCAAAAAGTGAATTCCCCTCTTTACAGTAGAACATTCTCTAAGCAGTGGTGCTAATGTCTCATGTTTATGTCTCAGCTTAGACATATCTATAGGTACTTCTTGTCTTTGTCATCTGTTGGTTCCTTCCAAGAGGCAAACCTATATAATCTTGTCTCTTTAGTGTGCAATGCCACAGAGGAGGAAGAAGTTTGCAGCTGGGAAGTTTCCAATAATCAGATTTCAGCCCAGTCTCTATATATTGCAGACTGATTTCCAACTTTAAATAACTGATTATATCAACTGTGAGAATTCTCAATCTCTGCTAAGATACCCACTCTCAGCATTAAATTCCAGCACTAAGGTTAGTTTGAAGAAAGATTTCCCCAGGCCAGTACAACATCACATGAAGTGTCTGTTTTGGATTTTTTTTTTCCAAATTCTTTAGAAACCTGCAGGCTTGGACAGAGTATTGTCAACCCACCCCGTACTGCCAGCTCTCAGTGCACCACGTCTTTTGGTGAACTGATAAAACCCTAAGACCCAGGAGCAGCAACAAAATACCTGCCAAAACTGCAGGATGAAAAGGTGTTTTTCCCCAGCACCAGTAGGAGCAATGCCATGATCTTTCAGACAAGCAGATATAAAAGTTCCAGTGTGCTCCCTGACACGTGACCACCCTTTTTGTGGTTTGACTGATGTCCACAGGCACTTTAAGACTAGCACTACAGAACATTAGCACAGAAATACACACACTGAGCCTAAGCAGAAGCATTCTACATGGCTGTTATGATTTAAGAAAAAATAAAAAGGGGGGGGGAAAAGTCATCCTGGGAACATGAAAGATAGAAAGGAACATTTGAGAGTGAGGTTTTAGGGTTTTTTCCTCCTAGATGTCAAACTGCACTTTCAACTCCCTGAGAACATGTAATAGGATAAAAGCAAGTCTGACAGCTATTCAACAGCCCAGATCTTTCAGGAACAAAAAAACAAGTTGCCGTTTTCTGTGAGCTTTGCTAAGAGTAGCCAAGCTTTAAAGAAACTAGAAAAATTCAATTTTACGTTGTCTTAGAAAAGAAGTTCACAGATATGAAGAACCTGAATAAAAGCAAGTTACAAGTTTCTCCTCCTTGTTCTTCTTCATTCATCCAGAAGGAGTTAACCTAGGAATGCCTGAGTGAATTTGAAGACACAAACAGCATGTAAACACAAGGGACATGTGCTTGCCTTTGGGTTTGATTTTTTTTTTTGGGAGGGGGGTGTTTGATTTGGGTGCTTGTGGGGTTTTTTTGGGGGTGGGGGGGTTTTGTTTTGTTTTTTTCCCTGAAGAACACAAGGCCTGTGGAAGATCACACAGGCTTGGCTATACTCCTGAACATCCTGACTAGTTGTAAAGCATATACAAGACCCTGGCCTTTCACCACATTGAGCTACTGACCACATTCCCTGAATGAACCTTCCACTTTCAGCAACCTGTAGAAAAGGCATCTATCACTTTAATGTGCTCTGCACTTATAGATAGTGAGGTGCCAATCATTCTGAGACATTTTCTTTAATACTTATCTGGAAGAATAGTGTTCAGAATTATTTAGTTGTCAAAATGTGACATAATAATGCAATATAAAAGGCTTCAGCTGCAATAAAAAAGGTGGTGCATATGGATGAATTTTCAGAAGAGCGCAATCAACTTCTTTTGGGCCATCAGAATGAAAAACTGATGTCTTCCAAATAAATGTGTTCAATTCCTCTAGGACCCAAAGCAAAAACTGTGATCCTGAAAGCCCCCCCACCCCACCCCCATTGCTTCCTAAACACAGCGACTCTTAAATGGCAAAGGAATTTACTTTTTAATGTCACCTTTCTGCAGGTGCTTGATCACATGGACAGTGGGCATTCATTACACATTCTAATGTCGACCTGCGTTCAAGCCCCAGTCCAGATCAACACATTATCAGTCCCACTGCTGAAGGGCTTTGTGTGACTCAGTCCAGGCATCTGAAAACAGACAGAAGCTGGACAGGGATTCTTCCAAACTGAGTAGAAGAAGCTTCTGTTCACAGCCAGTTTGGTGGAAAATCTTTTTATCTAGTAATGGAATAATATTCTGCCAGGATACAGAGACAACCTTTTCTACTCCCTTTTTCCTGAAAGATTTTACATTCCATCACCTATCTCCCCTCAAAAATGCTGCCAGTGTATCAGGCTTTAGATTATTTTTGCTTAGGGAGCACATTCCTCCTTCATTACTGAAGTTCTATACAATAAATGATGATTCACTAGGTAAATGAGCAGGACTAACAGGGGCACAGTTCTGCAGCTCAGTGGTTCAGACTTTCATCTGGGAATGCAAGATTCCATTTATGATTTTTAACCAAAAGCTGTCCAAAGAAAACATAGCTAAAGGCATTTTCTCTAGTGTTTCAAATCTATGTGTGACTTTTCCCTTTATCATCTAAAATCTCACAATTTGCTTTCACAGATAGGGACCCTTAAATGGAAATGGTATTCCTATATTGAACCTGACAATTCCACATCCTGAGCTAAAAGTCATCTCTCTGCTTCTGCTCCTGCTTTAACAGATGCTGGAGCTTTGTGATGGTATCACTTCCCTGAGCTGGTTTCTTTTTTTGCCAAAACATCACACTAGAAACTCACATGCCTCTGCTTATCATGACAGCTAAACCCTTCTCAGGGTCACTGCTTTCTAAAATACAATTGTATCAGAGCAGCAGTCTGACTGTACCACAATCATTTTCCTCCTAGGGCTTCAAGTATGGTTTGCTTGTTCAATTGTTTTACTTTATTTTGACATTTTAGGAGACATACAAAATAAGCTTAAGAGCAAATATTGTTGCTGTATCTGACACTGTATATGATGCTGTATATGATCATTTTTACTCACGTGAGGATCTTTACATCATTTACAGGAACTTTTGGCATCGGTGATTTATTTTGAGTTCACTAACGGACATACTGGATAGTGTGGGACCTACAGCTCAGCAGTGGGGAGCCCCATTCAAACCATTCTCACAATGTTGCAATTTCCCACTAACAAGTACATTTTAAGATCTGTCAATCAGCCCATTCTTAATCCTTTTAAAATGCACTCTACTGCTACTCTCTACAGCCATTCTGTTTAACGGCAAATAATATCCACAATTTTAAACGATAATATTTTATTAAAAGGCTCAAGTCTTCCATTTGCAACTATCTTTTCTGCTACTGAACGGAATAGCATCTAGAAATTACGTGGAATTGAAGTTTTTAAAAACATGTCTTAGAGACAACAAACCTTTAATCAAAGCCTGTGTTTTAGAGTCTCAGAACTGAAGTCTAAGAATTATTGCCAAAATCCTCCATTTCAAGTACAGGTCACAGAAAGGTATAAAACAGCAAGAGAGGATGGTTGGAAAAGCTCTTTGAAATGAAAAATAACAGTATGGAGCTGAATGGCTGCCCAGAATTAGAAATCCTTGACAGAGAGACTGGGAAAAAACTCTGCTCTTAGAGACTTCAAAAGCCCTGAACATGAAACACTGACCACTCAGAAACTCAACCCACAGACCGACTTCCCCCCGACCTCTGAGGAGCTCCCTGTGCACCATCTCATCAAGGACTCTATGTGGAGACTGGGAGAGCAATGCTTGAAACGTCTGTACACTTCAAAACAAATTAACCACAAAATATGCCTCCAAATACATAAAAAGAAAATTGACCTCCGCTCTGGCAATTAAATATTCATTGTAGCAAACCTTCTGACTACATCAAGATTTGATTTCAGTTCTTTCACAAAACAAACACTCACTTAACCACAGGCAATTGCAACTGCTCTTCTGTGTGAAATTCCACAAGACGCTCCTGACAGAAAGAGCCGATTTCCTTCCTAAGAATTCATAACTAATTTAAATTTCAATGAAGCAAGTGCGCACCTGTCTGCACATTTTGTTCTTTCAAATACAGCCAACCTTCGGTACCAAGCCAGTGAATCTTTCAAAGCAAAAAAATCCAAACAACCTCCAAACAAAAACACAAACTAACAAAAACCAAACAAAACTGAAAACCAAAACAACAACTACAACAACAAAACAAACAGAAAACCCAAACAAAACCAAACCAGAACAACCAAGCAACCAAACCACCATCAAGCATTTTAGGAGTTAGGGGTTATATTTTAGCAGTTGCCACTGAATTCTGTATTAGCATCTGTTGATATGCTCTGTGCTACAATAGCTTTACTGGCATAATGAGCATACCACAATAAAATTTAAAAGAGCCAATATCATAAAACAAGCGTTTTTACAATTCCAACAGCCTCCACTGTGTTCTGTTCTGGTGTAGACATGGCACTGAGGAACACATACCCATGAAAAAAAGAGGCTCTGCTTTTCAAAATCTTAAATACATTTTTAATCCAACAAGGATCAAAATACTGGTTTTTTCAGGATAAATGGATCAATTTTTGCTGATAACGGTCTTTCATCAAATAACAAATGTAACAAATGTAGAGGCAACAAAGCAGAGGAGTTTATTTTCTGTATTGTTTTTAATCCAACACTATTACAAATATTAGATGACAATGATAAAAACAAAGCGGTCAGCTGTTTCAATTAATTCCCTGAGCAACATTTGCTATGTGTGTCCCCATCCTATCTGAATCTATATAATCAGATCTAGTGTAGTGACTTCTAGGAAAGTTTTACTTTAAATACAGATTTTAAATGTTGAGTAAGAGCAGAACTCTTGAAAGTACATAAATTGAATCAAATGGATTGTCAATAAAAGAGCTGATGTGCTGCAGAAACCATGTTCATGTGTCAAGAAAACATTAAATTATCTCATGGCCCAGGGTCTTCACAATTTCTACAAAGGTAGAATGAATAAAATCATGATCACAAAACAAATAGAAAAGACCCCAAGAAAGAAAGGGAGGTCTTCCAGTTAAATTCCTGGGACACAGAAGTTTCCAAAAAGATATAAAACACTCTCACCCTTCTAGAAATCTGTTTCCCACTTTTGTTTGCTAGCTTTTTCCACATGACCTGCTGTTGATCCTGACAAGAGTCCTGATCCAAAGCAAACAGTACTACATTCAAAGGAATTCAGAGTAAATCTCCTGGGAGCTTGGATCAGTTTGCAGCCCACATATCCCAAGAGTCTCAAACTGAGGAACAAAATAATCAACAAGTAAGGCTTTGATTGTAAGAATTCCTCCTCATGCAAGTCATACCACTGAATCCAATGTTTCTTTGCAATGACTGTTCATGTAATGTTTCCTCAAAATTAAGGTGTAATCCTTTGCACACTGCTCAGGTGCTGTAACACAAAATCAGTTCAAGAAATTCAGTGTAAATTATAATTTTCACAGTGTAAGAGCTTTCAAGCCTGAACATGTCATGAAGTCTTATATCATGCTTCTCTAAAGGCAAGAAATGCAAATGCCTCTTTCTTTGTAGTTTATTACTCCTCTGCAGGAAACAAATGAAAACTGTGTGTGTGGTAAGAAGTGCTGCAGCTCAGCAAAGTGATCTGCAGAAGAAAGCGTGAAGAAGATCTGACATCCATCCCTATTAACTCTATCTAAGGGCTTTTACTTCAGACCCACTCCATGGATGGAACTTCCCTGAAGGACTAAAGCCCATGTGGAGTTCTGGATCCCACCAACTATGAAAGTTTCACCCAAAAGGAATCAGTTTCACGTGCTTTGCAAACAGCCCACAGTGAAAACTAAAATACAATAATTTGGGCAATGGATGTAGAGACATCCAGAAGAGAAGATAACATCCTCAGAAAACTCCTACAGCTCCATGTAACTGACAAGCCCAGGATTGCCCCTGGACCTACACAGAGTGAAGCCAACTTAGGTCATAATGCCCCACCTCCCCTAAGAGTATGTGATAAATGATCTTCATTGGGGAAGTATCTGAAGATTTCTGGTATAACAAAAAGGTCCTTTCCAACAGCACTTGTATGATGATCTTGAGTGTTGTGTAAGAGCTGTAATGTTTCAGCTGAATTGGCTCACAAGGATCAATATGGTGATTCACATGAAAAGTTACTCTCCTGCTTATGACTTTGCAAGCCGCAGCCTTTCATGCAGATGTTTGTAAAGTGTTGCATTAGAAAAGCCACAAGTTTTTTTCACAGGTGCTTGGCAATGTATAATATACACCAACGCTAACCACTAAAATCAAAGACAGGCCTGGAGCTGGTAGGTATGAATATAAATCAAATTGGAGAAGTCTTGCTCTGCTCTACTTTCTTGTCCTTATTGATAGACAGAAATACTAATTATACACAAGCAAAAGATTTTACTATGACCTTGGAATCACATAATTAATATCAAATGAATTTCTGTTACCTAGAGAAAATGTTTTAAGTATTGCTCTATTACACAGTCCTGTTCACAGAGATGTTATTAATAAGCTTTGTTATGTAGGTCAGTAACTTAGTTCCTAAAAAATGTCCTTTCAGTTCCCAGGAAGGAAAGAAAAGTAAATCACTGGAGTTTCAAAACTGCCCTTTAACCTTGTCACCTAAAGGAAAAAAAAAAAAAAATTAAAAAAAAAAAAGCTGACATTAAATGGAAAGGCTTCCAGATTTCACACTTATCTTACAACGTGGTTTACACGATTCACTCATCTTGTAAAGGTGAGTGCAGACCTGATTGAGAGATGATGATGAAAGAAAACTGACAGTGGGATGACCTCTGTGGTCAGAGCCAAGGCTAATAGCTCTGGGAACAGACCTTTGATTAACTTCTTCCCCCCCTTTTCTTTTTTTTGAGCCTTTGAAATCTGTGACAAAGTTCTCCGTGTTAACTTCTGTACCACCAGTGCTATATATACATAATGCTTTTCCGGAAGCAGCTTTGCAATGAATGAAATCCTCATAAAGAGTGAAGTAATATTTCTCAGGTCTCAGTTCTCTGCAGCCTCATCATTGCTGCAATGTGTCACTGAGACAAGACCAGGAGGAAAAACAGACAGCTATGCTGTCTATGCATGCAAACCAGGAACATTATCCTGGCTGGATGTTTTTTCCTCCAGGCACATGGGACAGAAAAGCAACACAGTCTACATGGCATTTCTAGGGCAGCTGTCCCTTTGCAGAGGGGCTGTATTAAGTCACATAGCACGTTTTTGCTTCTTATCTTTTAGGAGAGTAAGTCACTTCAAGGGGTGCATTACCCCTGGGCAAAGATACCAGTCTGGGATTTTTAAAAATGTGGTTCAGCTTCTTATACTAATGTAGAGGTCTCACCTGATGGCAGATTCATCACTGCTATTCTGATTTATTTTCCTTGGCTATGAAAAGGGGAAAAGGCATTTTAATTCTTCCATAGGTAAAAATACTCACATCTGCCAGTAATGATAAAGGAGTTTACATGAAAACACAAAGCTAATTACCCAGTGAAGCTGGTCTCCAGCCTGTCCCTCGACTGCACAGATGTGACAACAAAACAGCCGATTATGGGACTGGGTCACCTCAGACAGCCAGGAAAAGTAATTTTATAATTTCACCTGGTTGTAAGTGTCCAAAAGTCATCACTGCCACTGAAACTTGCCCTCTACCATCCTGGAGTTAGTAAGCCAATCATTTCTATTAAATGAGTTTAAGTAAGTGAAAAATGTGAGCATTTCTGCGTGCCTACCAGAAATTCATGGCATCTATTTCTTATAGGGATTTTTTAGTAAGCAGCTTACCACGCACATAACGATTTCAAGCAGCTTACACAAAATAATGATACTTAAAAATGAAAGCAGACAGGCAGACAGACTGCAGTCATTCCAAATTCCTTCCTACAGGAGATTACTCCAATAATCTAATCGTGAATTCCCACTCCACGCCCTCTCAGTGTACAGCTGGAACTACCGTGCTGGAGCTGTTCCACCACTGCTTTCAGAAAACTGAATTTGAAAGAAGACTTGTGAAAGACTTTCCCAATAAAAAATAAAGAACACTATGTTTATGATTCCTCTTAATCTGCTTTGCTTTAACCTAGTTTTGCACACTTAAGGATCCTCCATGCCTGTTGACTTTCATTCACAGAAAAAAGGTACATTTATATAGTCATAACCATAGGACACCATTTGGCCAAGGGGAATTTTCCGGAGCTGATTACACCACTGGTTCCATTAACAAAAAGTACAGACCCTGCTGAGGTCCCCTGGCCAGAGGAAAGCCAGTGAGAAGCACAGAACAAAGCAGATGCAGCCCAAAGATGCCACCAGTGCCACTGTGGGCAGCTGCAAGCACAGCAACTTCTGTGATGCAAACACCTCAGCCTCAGGTTCTGTGATATCTCCTAAGCCCTGGTGGGATGGGAGGGAGGAGAGGAAGAGTACAGGGACTGTACTGCCTCTCTGATAACCAAAGCTGCTAGATTAAAAAAAAGCTCAGGCAGTCTGTAGCTCCAATGCCCCACACTGCAATTTCTCTTTGTGTCAATGAGAATTTACTTACATGAGGATTTTCTGCATGGGCTTAGCAGATACAGAATTCATGCAATGGGAAAATCAATCCTTATTCTTCATCTACTCAGAAAAAAAAAAAAATCTCAACTGTAATTACATTGGCATTTGATTCCAGTATTTTCCTCACCTTCTGTTTGAGTCTAGAATTTCTAGAAGACTCATTCCCTTATCACATCCCAAGAATATTGTGTGCACATTTCTGCTGACCTGGGCAAGACTGCCCTGAGAGGAAATTATCAGAAGTTAACTGGCACATTCATTCACCAATTTCAACAACGGCACTTGGCTATTGGGGTTTTTTTGTCCCCAGAAACCTCTAAGCCCATGTTTTCAATGTGGCATTAACTGCTCATGTAACATAGCATTAACAGTCGGACGATGCTCCTAAAAGCATTAAAACAAACTCATATAAAGTATTTTAATAACCATAGTTCCACAAAATTAACTGAGAAAAAGTAAAGGAAGCATTTTATTCATTCAGTCCTTTCAACAAATCTACTTAATTCATCATATTTAAAATGGCTGGGAGGAGAAATGCAAATGTGTTGACTTTTAAATATTTCACATTCTGACCAGTGTTATAGAAGCACTTTGTTTAGGCCTTTGTGTATACAAATCACTTTGCCCTTTCCTGCTCTTTATGTCCCACTGTCCTTTCTTCTGCACACAATGAGCTTCTACATTTCAAACCATTTAGTCATATCTAACCTTTACAGCATTTTTCTTCTGATGGATGTATCCTTCCGAAATGAAAATTGTTCTATAACAGTAGAGATTTTTCTAATGAAGTAGTGCTTGGTATGCAGGAAGAAAATGCTAATCACATGAAGAGTTTTTCATTGCATTTATGCAGCACAATATTTAATAATGTAGGTTTAGCACAGCATTTCACTAAATGATGTAAAATTCACTGCAGTAATATAGAACTCATTCACTGAGTTGTTCAGAAGCTGTTCTCTCTCCTCAACACTCTTGCATTTTAACATTTTAAGTACAGGAAGAGAAAATGTTCTGAAATATAAACTAGGAAGCTGTTTTGTACAGGTTTTGTGTTTCTTGTTAGTGTTGGGCTCCAAGCATGGTTTTTAATTATTTTTTTTCCCTTTGCTTCTCCTGGGGTTGTATTTCGAAAGTTTCTTTATTAGCTTAAATCTCTTGCACACTAGAAGAAGACTGGGCAAGAAAAGTAAAGCTAAATAAATATATAAATCCCCATTTGCGGCGGTTCTCTAAATGAACAAATACAGGTGAAGGTAACTGTACAAGTGGCATCCCCTGACAGAGATAAGCCCCAAAGCCACCCTTTCCCAGGTGATCCTCCCGGGCTCCGAACTAACCACAACTGCTGCCGAGAGGCACAGCCGCTCAGGGCAGCACAGCAGCCCCTTTCCAGGCAGGGAGAACACACAGGACTTCTGAGGAAACCTCTGCCACAGGTCCTCTCGTGCAAGCTGAGCTCTGTGGACAGGTCAGAGCACAAAACCCAGAGCAGCAGGTGTGGCCCTTGGTGTCTGAATGCAAATCCCTGCTAGATGATATTCATATTCGCCTTCCTGCCCAGAGAGGACTCTTTTTAATCCCCTCTGTCTGCCCAGACACCTCTTAAAACTCTAATCACAGTTAATGCTACTTGCTAAACTGACTGGATGTGCAACCAAGAAGTTTCAGTCAGCAAACATGTAGATCAACTTCTTCAATTGTCTCTAATACTGAAAAATTCCATATTCCACTGCCAAACTGAGCATTTCTTTCTGTCTATGCCAAGGCAGTTCACAGATCCTATTTTTTTTCTATTTCTTCCATAGAAATTATATGAAAAGAATATTGAGAAAAAATACATTTCCAATTGCCTAAAGCACCAAATTATGAGTCAGTGTATTATATGATATTCATAATACAGTAAGAAAAGATTATCATCTTTAATTAGAAAAAATTTTGAATCAATTATTTTACTTAGCTACTGGTCAACAATTGCAAAGCATAGTTTTCCTGCTAAGAAAGATAATAAAACCAATTATAAAATTCAATGACTCACAGAAGTACTACTTTGCAACAGGTAAATACAAATATTTTTCTTTATAAAATTATTTTTCTATTACCTTCTTCAACCATCACAGACATTTTGTGCAGTCCCACCCCCTTTGAACTGGTGCCATATTACTCAATTATTGAATAGTCCTTACTGCAGCAGACACTTCGATACAGTTAATGTTTTGGACGCTGAGAGCTGAATGTAAGAGCCCTGTCTGAGCAAATCAGTGTACTACAACTGACAGAAATGGAACTAATTCAAAACCTGCAGCTGAAGGACCTCTTTCCCTCTTTGGATGCATCTTTTCAAGTTTTTGTATTAAACATGTGTTAGCATTTCACTGACTAGCACCTTAAAGTATTCTACCCATGCAAAAGAAGGTCCACTATGCTTTCTTTGAGCATTTTAATTCTTCTGCTGAAGTCAGTGTCCTATAGCTGTAGACACAATAATGGTGTGTAAAAGAAACAGTTTCTACACCAAGAAAGACTATCTTTCTTTAGACATCTATTCTGACTGGAGTAAAAAATAAATACAGGTTTAAGAAAACAAAAATCTTCATTGCCCTTCTGATTTTTTTTCTGCTTTATTTTAACAAAAAGTTTGATTTTCAGCTGCCTTGCTTGCCATGAAGCCACACAGTACTATACAGTAGCATAAAAGGCTACTGAATAATAATCACTTATTTCATTCAGAAAAGAGTTGCTACTACTAGGTGAAAGAGAATCTGAGAACAAAACATTTCATCAGAGCCTTCTGAAATTCTCCCCATCCATATGCCCTGACAGTCTGTTTTCTCACTGCTGTTTGGACATGGGACCTTCAAAGTAATACTCATGAAAGTCTCAAAGTACCAAAATATCCTCCCCCTCTGCCTCCCCATCCAATGACTGAGTTGGCAACATTTATTGAGCAATCCAGTATTTATAACTCACTGCCAATAGCAGCAATAACCAAATATTGCTCTGAAAGAAGAGACACTGATGAGGTGTTAGCATTATACACTCAAATATTCAAGTGAAAAATGTTCTTTTTTTTTTTTTTCCACTGAAGTGGTTATATATTCTTGACTGTTCTGGCAAGGGCAGTGCATCACTTCTTCTAAGAGCCACTGCACAGGCAACAGAAAGGAAGTCACACTGACATAATGTCCCTTCAGCAAAGCTCACACTCCTCTAAACCTTCCTCTGAGGGGCAGAGGGAAGAACATTTATGTTAAAGAATACTCAATGCAGAAAACTGTTCAGCAAATGATTTTTTTTTGCCAGATTCTTACAGATTTATGAAGAGAATTGGTCATAAAATTTCTCCTCTGAACCTGAATATTCTTTATCCATTTTCAACGTTATAGTGGATACTAAAAACCTCAGGAAAGCTAAGAGCATGATATAAGAAATAGGACTCTTGGCTATTAGATTCCTTTCCCACTTTATGAGTAGGATTGCATCACAGTCACATTTCTTGAACAAAATCCTGGCCTCACAGAATAAACAGAGTGCAGCAACAAGATTCCCAAAGATGACTGAAAACAGTAAAATCATTTAGAATTCAGATATCCAAACACCTCCCGAACCCTGTTGGGACAACAGACCCACATCTGCTTTACATTTAGTTGTTTATCAAAAGTTGCATGACTTGTGGTTCTAAAGGTAAGTAAAGCCACACGAAAATATTCTTCATAAACAGATTTATTATATCATCTCATATAAGCCATGTACAACATAAAGAACCAAAACCTGTACATTTTCCTGCATCACCTGAAGCAGAGACACAGATCCATTCAAGACTGCTGGCAATCCAGAGCTGGGGAGTTAATTCTCTGTCTCCCTCAAACCAGCAGTTCCCATCCCAGTTTCCCTCTAATGTCACCTAAAACATTTCAGCCAACCCATCTGCAGGTATTGAGAACTTCAAAGTCTCTGCTGTAATTTTTGCTTCTTTCTCCATCTCCTCCTAGTTATTACCCACCTGGTTAAAAGAGGAAAATCCTGCAAAAGCAAATCTTTCTAGGTGTAGCAGTGCTTGCTCAATTTTTATTTTATATGCTGTAACCTTCCTGCTTACTACATTCTTCAGTATCTTGGGTTTCCTTTTGGGAAGAATAAAGGAGTTCTTTTGTAAACACCAGCACACACATGTAGCTGCTTTACTACTTTATCTTGTTTAATCCTTCTTGTGGTTCCTGCAACAACTCCTTTTAATAACTGGGAAAACCAACGGGAAAAAGTCTCATTTATGGAGAACTACTTTATACTTGACAGCATACATGAACAAGCCATTAGATTATTAGCAAGGACTGCATCAAACAAGCATTTCTGCAGCAATTCATGATTTCCAAGGCCACTTTGCAGCTCAGAACCCTTGGATACAGTTAAATCCCTTCCCTGTCACTCCGTCTTAGACAAGATGCCAATGATGCAATGAGGAAACTATCTGGATCCCACTAGAAATTGAGAAAGACAGCCTGACATAAAACTTGCCAGCACTTGCTAAATAAGCAAATTTCAAGTGATTGTCAGACTCAGGAAGGGGAAAAAATGGGACTTAGTTATTTTAGCCATGAAATTATATACTGAGGACAAATTCAGGTTACAAAGACTTGTAAGGTGTGAAATTTGAAATAATGGGGTTTTGTAAAAGCTAAACTTGGATGGAGTTACAATGACTAAAAATAAAAATGTCACTATAAGGACTTTGTTCTGACAGAAAAACTAAATTAAAACAAAAAAAAAAAGGTGCTACTTCTTCCATGCTGGTAACCATGTGCAGATATATTGTTTTTCATCAACATTAAAAAGGAAGATTGTTAGTTAAAGTGCAGTATGTGCTTCAAATTGAAAAATGTGGGCTTTTGGAGAAAGGAAAAATTAAAAACAAAACAAAACCAAAAACCAACCAACCAACCAAACAAAAAACATGTAAAAAGTCAGAAGGGAAGGATGTCTTTTCTTCCACCCTCCCCCCTGCCCCAGAACAAATGGAATTTGTTTTCATGTTAAAAATGAGTTTATATTTGTAACACAAATTCTTTGCTACGGTTAAGGTTGTTTCTTAACCTTTGACATTAAATTTCTGTATATCTCTATCTTAACCATCATCATATATAAATACATGAATATTACCCATTTTCTCCATGTCAGAAATTTTCCTTTACAGAAAAAAAAAAAAAAAAATAAAGTAAATAAGCACCTAAATAGAAATGGATTGAGTTATGAGTGGATGAAGTTTGTATATACAATGAAATCCAAGGCAAAATATTTAATGGCTGTAGGCTCAATAAACACCAGGTGATGTAAATTCTTCACTACTTAGAGGCTGTGACAAATCTGCTACTCAGTGGAATTGTGTCCCAGATTGCTGCTGAATTTGTCCCAGGGTTTTGGTACTAAGTATGAGAAAGCAGAAGTCTGCTGAAACAAAACTGGTTCAGGGTTTCAATCAAGTCATCAGAAATTCTACTCTTCTTGAAGAAATATAACCTGATACTGCAAATACAATTCTTTTTAAGAAATCAATAGAGCGAGTGGAAAAAAACCAAACAAAACTCCAAGAACTAATGTCAACAACTGTAAATTAAATCAGCAATAAAGCAGCATAGCAATCAAATCAAGGTCAAAACAGAAAGCTGACTTCAATATTGTATTTGAATCAAATAACCTAATTAGTTAAATTGCTGGATTAATACAAAGATAATAAATCCTTTTAAATCCTAAGAAAGCTCTGAGAAAGCTTCTGTCAGTTGAATTTTAAGCCACAACTAAAGGCTTACAACAGAACGGAATCAAGTCTTTAATTTAGAGCCAAATAAATGTTTTAATACCAAACTCCTAGAAAACCCTGAACTAGGACCATCACTTTTGTTCCAGCAGATCTCACATGTCACAGTAACTTCTTCCAGTAATTAAGAAACTCCCATGCAGCCTTCAAGAAACATTCTGATGGACTGAAGTCATCAAATGCCTGTACATCAGAGTGTACAGTTAGGTCCCATTTGACTATGTTAGACCCTTCAGGATTCAGGACAACACACCCTGAGGAGCAGATTCCCTAAACTAAGTTTTAGTGGTGTTTGAATCATTACAATATTTTCTGTCACAATGGTTTTAAAGATTTTACTGTGGCTTGTATGGGCTTACACACAACCATTAAAAGAATCTGGAAAAGGACTACAATAAAGATACCAAATTTGACACACACACAAAAAAATGCATACAAACACTCAGCACTTGCAAATACACAGATGCCTCAGGAAAAATATTCCAGGAGCATCAATCAGGGTGCACAGCGAACCCTGCAGCTGTGAAGATCTGCCAAAGGCTATCAGACATCATTCTTTGGTGTTGCAATTTCCTCTCACAGTTCAGTCTTGGGATTCTGGTACATTTATGTTGTTTTAAGTGGTCTGTAGAACAGCAGAAAGTAGATCTTTGCTTTTACCTTCTCTCTCACAGGTTTTCTCAGCTCTAGTCATACTCTATACAAGTCAGGCACAAAGCCTCCCTCCAAGGCACACCAAATCAGATTTGCAATGTCTACTTTTCTGAGATCAAATTGGAAAAGCTAAAAGCTTAAAATTTGTCATTATGAACCACAGACACACCACAGGATTTAGGAGGTGAAAAACATATTTTTAGTATATGAGGTTTTTATATCTTGAGACACCATCTGAAATGAAATCCAAAGAAGTAAGCCCCCTTGTCAGCCAGCTCAGAGCAAAAACAAACAATAAAAACCCACAAGACTATTTTGGAGGCATCTGACACAAACTTGCCTTGGTGAAGAAACTTTTTGATGACACACTCATCATCAATTTACAGAAGACACATCCCAGAAATTTATAGAATCTGCTACTGGAATGGAACTAACAACCTCAGCTACTCAGCATTTATCTATCAGTACCATTAAAAATAAATTTTAAGTCCTTATGACTGGATGTCACCATTCATCTTGCAAACCACTCAATTTAGTGGGAACTAAGCTGTAAGTCAAACAGGCCACCTTTGAAACTTTTAGGCTGAAAGCAGAACCGGCATTTCAGAGTTTTAAAAATCAGAAACCATTTAAGGACAGAGCACAAATGGTATGAAAGGACTGTGTTATCAGGCACAGGGTATTTCACATACCTGCAATTACAGGATGATAAAACTGTACAATACTGCTGCAATCAAACATTCCAGCAAAAGGAAACCTTGGATGGTTTTTCTACTTCAGCACTATACTGCTGTCTTTTTTATTAAATCACATAAAAGCTTTTTACTAACCATTTTCTATTCCAGCATGCAGGCATTTAGTTAAGTAGAATTTAGAGAAACTAGAAAAGAGAAGAGAGCATTTTTCAGAGCCATAGTATTTTCTTCTTTCAATATTTTTATGAGTTGTTTCTATCTTGTTCCTCTTGCAGCTCAACAGCATTTTGTTATGTCACTTGTCTGAAATGTGGAAACTTACAGGCTCTTGAGCCCACCTTCACTATTTAAAAACTCTCCTTTCTTATCCATGCTTACTGAATTGTTACTTCGGGTGATCAAATAACAGGTACTGGGACCCCTGTCCAAATTATATAATTGCATAGTTTTAATCCATGCCAACAGTGGGTTGCATAAAACATGTTGGGGACTTTTGGCATCCAGTTTGGGAGTCACATACCCCACCCACAGTCAAGCACTGCCTGTTACAGCCTGTGCAACGCTCAGGATCCATGAATATTTACTCATTCCATCCAAACTGAAGCCACTGCAGCACAAAGCACTGAAAAAATCCCTGCTCTAGAACATACCAGAGGGTGATATGGTCTGGGAAACACAGTTTCAAAGCCAAGAGGAGATGTTCCTTGGCTACGTGGAAGGACATGCCCTACAACCTTTGTGTTAACACACTCAAATTGGAGACTGGGGAAAAAAGGAAAAAAAAAAAAGAGGGGACAAAAAAAAATCCAAACAAAAAAAACACACTCTGTATAAAACTGTAGAGGATTAAATGTTCATTGCATGTTACACTCCGAGTGTTTCACCTCCAGACTACAGAACACCATATGCAGCCTTGAACCAAACTGATCCTGCAGTTTCCAGAGAAGGGCCAGATATTGGATCTATGCAAAGGTGATGAGCTTGAAGGCCCACAGAAACTACCAATAAAACAAAAGAAGAGTCATGTGAATGTTAATCAAAAGCTCCTGCTATTTTCTCCTGACAAACTGCTGGAGTGGGGGCTGAGACACCTTGGAAAAAAATCAGGATTTTAATGTTAGTGACAATGAAGGGACATTATTTGCATCATCTTGGGCAGAGTATGCTCAAATATTCAGGACTGTCTGATCTTTTCTTGAATTATGCAATGTAATTATTTATCCAAAGTGTATGAGAAGAGTTATATATGTAACATTGCCAAAATGAAATAATGAAGCAGATACAGTAGTAGACAAAAAGATATAAAAGTTAATATCATTAAAAAGATGAGACTGACCTTCACAAGCATAGGGAAGTGACCTTCCTGTATTTGTTAATGCAGAACTTTTAGGACCACAACCTTTAGCAAACCATATTTATGTAGACTTAACCACTGTCAACATTTCACTTTTAAAAGTCAAACTCCAAGGATTAATTATGGATGAACCAAGGTGATAGTCCATCATCACCAAAACTACAGCACTGGTCTTTTGTAATAGTGATTATTTTAGTAATTAAATAAATAAAATCAAGGTCAAGAGTGGATCCTAGATTTCCTGAATCTCCTTTTTAAGCCAGAATCTCATTTTTTAACGTAGATATATAATCTGTGGGGTTTTTTTAATACTTGATTCAGGTGTTTATGAGTTTTGTTCCTTTGCTCATCACTGCAATATTCAATATCCACCTGAATTAGTCTAACAGGCTTGCAGAATTCCCCGTCGTTGTTCACTTGGGAGTCACACATTCCACAGTCTCACAGGGCAGACTGGATTTATCTGGGATTTTTTAATAAAGGAAAAGATCTATGCTGTAAAAGTGTCAGACCATATAAGTGTTATGGACAGGGGAGATGGCTGCCCACAGCTGATCACATCAACACTGTCCTCCACTTACTATCCTTCTCTCAACTCCATTTCTCAACCATTTCTTCTGCCTTTCTCTATGCACAGAAGAGACAGTTGCCCAAACTCATTCACAAAACTCCATCAGAAGTGTGATTCCTTCTCACACAATCCAAAGCATATGTTTTGGTGATGATAAGCCTCTGTGATACCACCACTTATGTGTACCAATAAGAAATGTGCTTTTACGAGATAAATCAGAGGCAGCAGAATCAAACATGCAGTGTCAGTTTGCTCATCCCCCCAAGAGCAGCAAGAGGGGCAACCAGGGACACACCATGAGAATCAGAAGAGCATTTAGTACAAAAATAGATCCTCATTTCATTGACTACACTAGAGTAAGTCTCTTCTCCCAAGGTGCTTGGAAGAACAGCTCAATAGCACAGACAACAAAGTGTAGGAAGTAGACACAAATGAAGAGGCATTGGTGTCTCTGAAAGAGTTCTAGGACTAGTCCATCACCAAAGGGAATGTGTGCCAAAAAAAGGTAGGTAAAGTACAATAAGAGTGCTGCTGCTCACAGTTCATGCAGCAGCTTTGCAAAAATCACAGCCTCTTTCTGTTTTAAATGGGGAATATTCCTGAAGCTTCCTGTTGGGCTGAGGCAGCTGTCTCAGCCTGCACCTGCGTGTGGGACTGGGCTTGGGGCTGCTCTTCGGGCAGAAACACAGACTTGAGTCCCAGCTTGTGCTGTGAAGACCAAAGTTACATCCCACCACGTGACACTTCTGTCCAGATGACATATTATATTGCAACATTCACAGAGCATTTCACAATTCTCTTTTTTTTAAACCTGTGAAGTGCAAATGCCCTCAAAACCAGGAACATGGTACCAGCAGAGACAGGCATAAGCAGGCATGCACTGGGAAGAACCTTTCAAAGAAGGTTGTGAGAGGGAGGTCTGAATTAATTGTAGTTTCTTAGGGTAAAAAGAAAGCAGAAGAAAACCAAATATATTATGTTTTCAGTGCCATGCAGAATCTGGCTGTGAAAATCAAACTGCATAAGGGAAAGGGATGTGCTGAAATAGACTTGTTAAGAAGAGTCATTTCATGGATGCACATCATCTGCTCACTTTCTATACTTGTGACACAAAATAATCTATGAAAAGCAAAAGAATAGAGTTAGAAAAAGAAATTTTCACTTATAAAAAGATTTACAGATTATATACTCAATTCAGGGGAAAAAACATGATAAAATAATGCCTCAAGTACAGTAAGAAGCAACATCTATACTGCTTTCCTTCTCTGTACAAGAAATGTTTCCTTGATTACATTAAAATGAAGACATAATATGGATAAAATAAAGATTTTTCTCAGAACATTTAATGAACCTTTTGATCTTGCTGTCACTGAACAACTGGAGGCAAGCAGTAATTAGACTTAGCCAAGCTTTGACAGGGCATTTATGGTGAAAGCATAACCTCGAGTAACATGGCAGAAATCCTACCGATTTTAATCATAATAGTCCAACACCCTGAGGATCACAATGAAACCATATTTCCCAGAAGCAGGGGAACTACATGTCTACCTTCCTTCTCTCTATATAGTTTTTTTCTTTTTTTTTTTTTTTTTTTAAAGCTGGAAAGCACTTTGCACACAGCTTTTAAATATTTATGTTATGGAATGGCCAAAATTCCAGAGAATTCGCTACCCTTCTCTGGAAACGCTTATTCTTCTGTCCCATCCGTGCTGTGAAGTGAGGCAGGACACCCACTTCACTGACATCATCCTCCACCCCACTGGGAATAAATACAGCAAGGGGGACAAGGACACAGCCCACTGCCTTCCCTTCCTAAAAGTGTCAGTTTTTTATACTGGAGCACTAGTGATGTGACTTTTAACCCACAAACCCACATAGATGATACATTACATATTTTATCTTACCTATTACACTCACATTACAATACCATGTAATATGTGCAACCATTCTTAAAGTAATAATAAAATAAAATGCTTTTTTAACAATGGCTTTTATACCATTAACTGTACATGCAAGACAACCATTGTGCTTTCTGTGCTTAGAACCAAGCTCTGCTTGGGTTTCACTAAAGGTCTTAGTTTGGACTAAACCCCACAATTTTCAAGTCCGTGTATCCTTAAAAAAGCTACAAATACTTTTGTAGGACTCTGGCTCAGGAGTAGCTTCAAACACCTTATTGGATAACTATCAGAGCTTCAGAGAAAAATGCTTTCCCAGAGGTCATTCAACAATCTGTGCACAGACAGGTTGAAATACTCATTTAAGAAACTGCAAAGTAACACCATCAGGTGTGTGTTACACCTCGGATCACAGAGAGCCTGTTCTTAGCCTGGGAAGAAGCATTACAACAGAAAACATTCAGAAAACCAAATTGTACAACCTCTCACACTTCTAACTATGCTCAGACTGATTTAATTCACAAATTTAGAATTATTTACTGGTACTTTTCTTTGCAGAGCCTGCTATTCTCCCTTCTAGCCCCAGCTGCCTAATCAATCACGAATCTTTCTTAGTGCTCCTGACTTTTGTCCCTCATCTGAATTTAGGCTGCAAGGCTTTTATGAAAGGCCTGATTTGCAGTGTTCCTACAAGGTGCTGCCAATTCCACATCCTGTAAAAATAAGTGGTTTACTTAATAACTGAATTTTCTTCCACTCTCAATGCTTCTTTGTGTCATATTTTTCCTAAAATTATCCTGCAGGAAGAAAACAGATATTGTCTCTTTTTGGAAATATCTGACTGTTCAGGTGCCTACTGCTTTGGATTCAGCCATGTCCCTGGTGCTAATAGCACTACATGTTCATTCAGACATCCATTTTCCAGGTGAACAAGAACGTGCTCCTTCTTCCTTCTCAGATCATTAGGAAATAAAGATTACTTCTACCTCCTCCTTCTTTGTGTGACTGGGAAAAGTAAGATAATCAATACAAATAAATTTTTGTAATCTTATTTACAGTCATTTCTTCTCCAAATATGAACAAGATCCTACGACACCAACACATAAACGGGGTGGCTGATCTGAGCACAGAGAATCCAAAATCTCTACAGTGCAGGGCCATGTGCAGCAAACATTGGTTTCTGAATTAAAGATTTACCCCAACTCTAACATTTTCACTTTAGCCACTCAATCAACTTGCTTTCTTCTGTCAGAAAATACTATTATCTCCCCAGCAAAACAATACTTAAAGATTCCTGTTGTAAAGAATAAAACTAACAACCAAATAACCTCTGGGAGAATCACCCACCATGAAACTCATCACTAATGGTGTCCCTGAACAGGATACTCACCTAGGGCTTGCCTCACACCCTTATCCCTGCCACATTAAATATGATGGAGAGAGGCTTTCAGTGCAGTAGTTTCCAACAGGCAAGTGTGTACCATATCTCATTGTGCTTTGAGGAGCACTCGAGCTCCTCACAGGGGTGACCTCTCTCAGCCCTTTGGCCTGAGTGCACTAACACCGTCCTTACCCTGCAGCTCTGGACAACTTACATGGATTTCCACCTGCTGCATTTTGAGTACGTCTGCACAAACTGGAAGAGACTTTTCCATAGAGAAAACCTAATCAAAGGCAAAGTTAGGGCAGCAGATTTATGTTCTGCTTCCAGCTGGATGTGACACAAGCTTCTGGGTAGAAAAGATAGGGGTCTCTGTTTGTTTGTAGAAACACAGGATTATGGTCATTTCCATAAATGTGGCCTGCTTGAAGAAGTCAGCTTTAGTGACAATGTGTTTTTCTTCCCAATTCACAAAGTTACTCGCCAGTTTGTGTAAAAAGAACCTAAATCATTAACTCCTATGCTGCTGGGAAAAGTGTTTTCAAAATTGAAACACTTAGCGTTTCAATTGCTGGGTGGAATACAGGACTTTACCTTGAATTTTTCACTTCTTCACCCAGCTTTGTAATTAAAACATGACAGTCTGACTTGGTTAGACTCAGGGTTAGGCAATGTGGAGCCTCTAAAGAAAGAAGATATCAGTCCAAGTTTATTGCTAGAAAAAACAAAATAAAGTAACATTTGAAAGTCCTGAAGATGTGTTGGTATGAAACAAAGATGAGAGAGACAAAAAGTACATATCCTCCAAGTTGCTTAACAGAGTTGTAAAATAAAAGAAACCTTAGTTTCAGATGTTTTATCCTTGGATTTCAAATATGCACTATTTTCTGTATGGACACACTGTCATCTAAAATCAGACTGCTCCAAATTTGTGTTCCCACACCAACTACAGAGTACGTGGTTTGCCTCCTGGTATCTCCCCGTGGGCAAGTGGCATTTCTGTAGAGCAGTTCTCTGGAAATTGTTTTGCAGAATCATTGAAAGACTGAGCACATTTCCAGGAAGCTTCCCCTGGCAGCTGCAGCAGGAGCAGGGCACAGGCACTGAGAATTCTGACACACTTCTACCTTTCCTTTGGTTTGTTTGAGCAGCTCTGCCTCGCTGGGTGCTGATGTGAATGGGAACACTTAGTTTTTCAGGAAGAAACACCGTTTTTTGATTAACACACAGAGATTCCAGACTCCTCTCTGTGGCTTTTCTTGATTTCTCCAGCTTCAGTACATTTCTTTATGATTTATCTCAAACTCACCATTGACTTACAAAGCAGCACATTGGGGAAGGGGAAAATATGGAGGCTCAATAAAGCTACTGGAATTATTATTATTATACTTGAATTCCCTCAACATTTGTGTCATTGGTTAGAGCACAATTCTTTTTTGCATTGTGTTAAATACTGCCATTTAGGCACTGACAGGTGTATATGAAAAAAAGGTCACTGAAAAGATTTTGACAGCAAAATAGAACTGCAGGTCTAGATAGTGTTGTAAGGTATTATTATTATTCAAAGATGCCATTAATTTATTTTTTGTATTGACTTGTAATTTTTTGCTTTTAGTCTTTTGGGGAACTGTTTATTTAAAAATGCTATGCAACGAAGAAATTACTTTGTACTGAGACTAGGTAAGAGGTGGGTCCCTTCCAGTAACAAGCATTTAATCTTTATAGAGTTTCATTCAATAGAAACATGAATGTGTGAGTACATTCTTTGTAAAGCCATCATAATAATCAGCACTTTTCAAGAAATGCAAGTGAAAACTGCCCATCAATGACTATGAACTTAAAAAAATAACTTTCTACTTAAGTATTAGCTTAAAGTGAGTTTATTCAATAAAAATCAGTTTCAGGCTGTGTTGGGCATGTGCATTTAAAAAAAAAACTTACCTAAAAACCAAAATCTAACATACAATTGCCATCAGGGCATTGATTACCCTTCCTCTTTGCACTGAATCCTGAAAAAGCCAGCACAAAAATATGCTTTGTGATACTTTCTGTAATTGAGAATATTTGGGTTTTATCAGAGAAGTTATGGTGCACTGGTGAAAATCATCCACCCTGACTGACTAATGTGTGATTACCCACATGGCTTCAGCTTAAACACCCTGGCACCTCTGAGCCCTCAAGTGATGGAATGGGAAAGGATCAGTCAGCAAAAACTTCTTTTAATTCAAGTTCATTAAATAGCCATTACACCAAGTTTAGCACTCACTTGTAAATGTTAGTCTAGACACACCACAAACATTTTTTGATTACTCTTGCTAATCAATTAAGCTTAATTAAAACAGATCAGCAATGCTGACACATCCCTTAGGATTTAATATACATGTTATGCAAATTGCATCAGCAGACTTTTTCTTTTTTTTTTCTTATTTAAACTTTATTCTTAATTGCTGCCCAGGAGTTTTGGCGAAAGTCCTTCTGTTGTATTGCAGAAACATTTTTCAACCCTGGAATTCATTTCTCTCAGGGTTTGGTACCTCGAGGTAGTCAACACCATAATATAGAAGAGGTATGGAGATAAATCACCATAACAATGTTCAGATGGATTTCCTGGGCTAATCAATATTCCTGGTGTGGAGGAAAGTCCTGCAATAATGAAAGCACAGGAAAGGGAGCAAAGAAAGCTGAATTCACTTCTCAGGGACACTCCCTTCCCATGATGCTATGAGAAGCCTCTGAACATGAAAATCAGAGAAGACCAGAAAAGACATAAAGAAAGCATTTGTCCCCCTTCCACAAATTTCATCTTTCTCCGATCTCTTCCTCCTGCAATTTGCCATTACATGCTGTATCTAAACCACTCCTGGCAGCTGATTGTCTCATCATCTGATTTCTCTCCTTTTAGCCATGCTTTGTTTCACATCACAGAAGAATCTTGGATCAGACAAACTGCACAGTGAATCTAAACTTCTTCAGGAGGGCACCTGATGCACTTCACCAGCAGTGATCCTCCCATCTGCAGGACAAGACAGCAGTTGGTCTGAAAAAAACCAGCCCTGCACACACACAGTGTGGAAACTGGTCTCAGAACCAGATGATTCCCCTTGAAAATCCTCACACTACTCATTAAGACAGACGCTGCCTAAGTCAATAATTTCTCACCATCTCCATCCTGGAAATAAGGAGTTTATCATTTTCTCCTTTTCAGCTGCTGTTTTCATTTCTTCAGCGCCTTAATTTCCTCACACCAGACCAGGGACAGTAACTGTGCTTTTCACTGATAAAGCACATGGATAAAGAAAACGTGTTTTGAGGATGATGCAGAACTTCACAGAGGTCATTATTTCCATGGTTCCAAAACTAAGAGACTCCCGCTCTAAGAAGCAGCTCTTTTTGCTGCAGATGCAAAATGCAGACGCAGAGGGAGGAATTGCAGCCAACTGCTAGGTAATGACTGCCCAGTTCATGAAAACTTTGTTTCACAGAAGAATTCTTTTATGAAAATATGCATTGTAATACCCAAGAGCTCTTTAAATGCTGAGAATCATAGTAGCATATGGTACCCAGTGAAGAACCAAACATTTACATCATGCTCCGCCCTTTATTTAAGAGAAACTTTTAGTTTCCATGCACAGAAAAGAAAGGCTGGCTTATCTCCAAACTCAGGTATGACTGTCAATTTTAGAGGAGAAAAAAGATATTTCTATGTATATTACAGTTCTCATATACCTATAACCAACCAACCTTGGTTTCAGATACAAGAGAAACATTTATTTAAGCTTAATCAAACACAGTATTAGTAGGCAGAGACAGGTATAGATGAAAGTAATTCATACAGTATATGTGTTTATAAATCAGTCTTGGTCCAGCTTGTTCCTATTTTAAATAGAAGCATTTTAATCCGTTCACCAGTTGTGATGAAGCACAATAAAAGCAAGAAAATCACAGCCCTAACGATATCCTGTTAGCACAATTGATGTATCATCACCAAATACCAAGCCAGAAATTTGTAGTTAGGGCTGACAGCTCATGTGTTTCAGCACAAGGCATGCCACTGAGATGGTCTTTTTTCACTCCACAGCTGCTTTAATATAAGATAAAATGTCACCCTTAACTCTCAGTTTCCTCCCTTTGTCATTTCATATCATAGCTCTAATTTCATTTAAACATCCTCCTCTGTTGCGATTACATCTCTCAATTTGTTGCTATACAAATTAGAAGGATCCGTGCCAGCTTTTACCATTATCAGCATGGTTTTCTCCTGGCATCTTGATTAATTGCCCTTTATAACAAATGAAACAACAGAACTTACAGTCTGAGAGTGTCTTTTGTTTGCATTATGGAAGGAAATGCAAGTCCCCGTAGAGACTTGCTCTTTTGCCATTATCATAATTACATGTTTTCAGACTAAACTATCCTATAAGCACATTCACACTGCTGTGGTGAAGGATGTCAGAATTTCCATCATCAATTCTCTTGTCAAGGAAGAGCCTGACTCCAGTCAGCACGAGAAAATATTTATCTCACGAAACTCAACAGGTGAATACAAAAATAAAAGACATCCTTCTAAATGTAGAAAGAAAAAACATGCACTGGATAATATCAAATTGAAGACACAAAGAAACATCTATAAATGGAGTTGAATGTGTCAGGAAAGGACAAAACATCCACTACCAAAACATAATCCTTGCCTATTTTCCACCAAATTAAATTCTGAGGAGAAATATGTGGGGGTTTAGTTTTTGCCCTTCCACTCTCTTGCATATTTTAGAGTTGTGGGTTTTGTGCAATTAGGTTTGAAGTTGCTATGGCTTAGTCAGCAAAACCTTTTCTCTCTTTCTGCCACCATCATGCAAAAGTCTACTCTCTCCATCTCTTTGTACATCCTCTCTCTATTTCTATATTCTGGACTCAACAGATTTCTGCAAATTTTATATTGTGGGTGAAAAAGAATAAATAAAAAAAGCATCATTTTATCCTTGCTGATCTCACTCAGGTCTAAGATCCACGAATCAAAGAAATAATTAGGTCTCTTTGGTCAAATGATTCATCCTCTTTCCCTTTGTGCTGACTTTCTACATTTACCTGCCTCTTTAAAGAGGTAAATTGCTTAACTGCTTTTAGTTCCCAAATGAAATTGTTGCATCTGCATCACCTTCAATATGAGTGACTATGAGCAACAGCTTATGCTTGTTCTCCTCAAAGCCATTCAGTGTTGTTTCCTGCTTGCAATCAGATCTGAAGGGCAGGATCCAGAGACAATTTATCTATTTTTTGATGCTCACTGTCCCCTCCTCACGACAAGAAGATTAAGGGAAGGCACAAGGAACACAGCTCCCTCGTCTGTCTCAGCTTCACTCAGGTCAAACCTGATCTGAGGTTAACCTTGGAATTGATAACTTAATGGAACAGTTATTCAGCTGTCAGCTAAAGGTAAACAGGGGAAAAAAAGAGACTGTCAGAAGGTAGACTAGATATCCAAGAACTTGATGTGAGATGACTTTAAGTATCGATATGTCACAATGTAATTTCAACTATACATGATACGAGTATTTACAACATTTCATGACAATATGTCAGTCAATGTCAAAACATTCACAGAAGGAGAGGGAGCAGGATAGAAACTACTCAGAAAAAGCATTTCAACACCAAAGAATCTCTACTTTCAACACCACCTCACATTTTCTTTAAAGTGTTATAATTAATTGGAGTGTAGACTTTTCAAAGCACGAATGCATAACTCCCATTAGCACTAATGGAAGTTAGACACACTCATCAAAGGGAGGATATACTTCTATCTTTACAAAAGTAATCAGTATGTCACAAAGCTGTATTTTTCTTCAGTTATCACTTGTGTGCTATGCAAGCTGAGTACAAAGGTTTGCATTAATTTAAATTCAGATTAAGCACTTAAAAATATTTTGCCTTCACTGGAAGAACTGAATGCAGGAAATAAGTTTTTTATTGTGTAAAAAAAATACACCACAAAATATAATAAAAATAATTAGCCTTATAATTAAAGGTTGTTATTGTAAAATGCTTTAAAAGTTCTACTCCTGAAATAACTTTTCTCTGCTGTTCTGGTAAAGGTGCAATCAGGTGATTCCTGTCTATGGTCCTTACTATAATACTCTTCCAAGAAACTGTTACCATTTTGTCCACCATCAAACTGCTTTGGTATATTTGGATTGTTTATTTGGGGACAGATTTTCTAGCAGAGTTTGTTGCAATAGGTCTGAAACTAAGAGGTGGTCCATTTAGATTAGGAGTCTGGAAGAACTGTTTTACAGTGAAGGTTGCAAAGACCAGAACAGGTTGCCCAAGGAGGTAGTGGTGACCCACCCCTGGAAACATTCAGGGTCAGGTTGGGTGGAGCTCTGAGCCACCTGATCTTATTGAAGACATCCCTGCTCTTTGCATCCAGATGACTTTTGAAGGTCTCTACCAACCCAAACTATTCTTGATTCTGTGAGCATGCAGTTGACCGTGTTGTAATAAAGATGGTGAACTGACGGCATTTCAAAATAAAAAATTGACATTTACTCTTTTTCATTTATTCACTAAATTCCTTGACAAAGCAAAAAACTTCATCCCTTCTTGAGGATCAGGGAAGAGGAAGTCCATGGTCAGCTCTTAAAGAAATACAAGAAATCTCTCTTTTCTGGCACTATTTGTTCATTAAGGCTAACGACCTCCCAAAAGATCAGAGCCCAGTTTTTATTCCAGCACAACCCTGTTAAAGAAAAAAAAAAAATCCACAAAAAACATCAAAACAAAAGCAAACAACAAAAAACCCCACACAAAACCCACTCCCCAAAAAAATTAAAAAAAAAAAATAAACATAACAAAAAATTTTGCTGCAAAGGCATGTAACAAACCCTCTTTTCCTGCCACATTAACCAGTTTCCCTGTGCCCAGCACTGTGCATGCACTAGCACTGTCAGTCAGTGCCTGTCAACAGCTTCTCCATATCAGTTTCCCTATTTCTTAGAAAACCAAATGTTTTTCTTGCACCCTGATCTCTTCACACTTGTCTAAACACTGACTAACACACAGACAACTCCCAAACAAGGAACTCCCTAAATTCCTTTATATCTAAGAAAAAATGCTATTTTGAAAAATCTTGTTTAAATCAGTATATATGAGTGTTATAGTGAGTTGTGGGTGCTGAAAAATCAAGGGGGATTTTTTATTTATTCCACAAATAAAACATTGAAACTATTAAGCAGAGGCATCACAATTACTAGAAATAACAAAAATATACCAAATACTTTTTTTAATTTTAATTCAAAATTAACATCCATATATTCTGACAAATTAAGTGCAGATATTCTTTTTCAAGTCTCTGTAATAGTTTTAAAATAGGTTTCATTCTGATACTGCACTGAAGTTCAGTACAAGGTATCAAAAGAAGAGGCATTCAGTGAGTATCCACAGGCATATCAATGCACTCAGTTCAAGATACTGAATAAAGTTGAGAAGTTTTGCTGTGAGGCTTTCTGTATTTATTAAACAAGAGGAAGCAGAGAATAAAGTGGATATTAAGTCAATCTCCACAACCACTCTTACTAAGAACTACAATAACCTTCACCCAACACATCACCAGTGTAGAGAACTGGAAATTTCATGGGTTCAGACAAAGAGACTGGACTTTCTTCAATGTGGTGGTCAGGATCTCTCACAAACCAGCCTGGAATCAGGCTACTCATAACACTGTTTTCTTGCTCTCATCTTCACAAAGTCTTACCCTCTCATAAAATAACCCAACCCTATATTTCAAGTGTAATTTTATTTCCTGAGAGTTTAGCCTTACCTAATCTAATACCAAAAAAATTTAATGTGATTTATTGAACACTCAGACTTGTTCACTTTCATAACAAACAACAAAATAAAAGGTACTGTTAACTCCAAGTAGATCTAGTGGTGAGGCAAGCAATGGCTGTGTGCTGCAGGACCCAGGAAAGATATCCTACACTAAAAAATGTTTGTTTAAAAATAGTAGAAAATCATTCTGAAGATTGTAGTGAGACAGGAAGCATTTAGTCCTGAAAGACTTCCTGTCTGCCTCTGTCTCCATATGCTAAACATCAAATGACAGTACCTGATGTAACAAATTTGTCTATCTTCATTTTCAACTCCTTTCCAATACCCTTTGCCCTGCCTTTAACTAAGTAGTTAAAAATAAAATTCAACATTGCAACTTCTCTTGGAATAAGACATTAGAATTGTTGTTCTTATTTCCCTTATAGTAACATGTATGAGCTAATCAAGGCCTTCAAAAATAGAGTTTTGAGACCAAATTGTTTTCAACTAACAATTTATCAAAATAGGAGCTCACGAAATAGCTGGAAAAGAGAGCAGAACATTTAAGCAGAGTGGAACATTTATGTAACACTTTAGATGATCATTTTAAATTACTAAAAAAAGAAAGGACTGACTTGCTGGAACAGTGAGTTCTTGCCTCTAGGAGGACAAGGTACAACACTGGGTATGAAAGTGGGAAAAAAAAATTCATAACTTACATAAAATGGCATTACATGTGCAGTTACCCAGAAAGCAAAGAATTAGCATCCACCTTTGAAGCATCTCATAAGAGAAGCCCATTTCCATATCTCTACACATCCTTCTGGAATCTGTGAAAATGCTGCAGATTATAGAATATTACCTCTGCAATAGATTTCCATGAATGGAACATGACATCATAGTTTGAGAAATTAATAATGTGGTTTGGAGCAGTCATTGATGAGCCTCCCTCTCTAAGTTGCCCCTAGAAATGACAAAATATTGGAGACTGCCAGCATTTTTCTTTCAAATTAGAATAAAATGAAAACCTTATAATTCACTATTTTTTTTAATTAAAAGAGTCCTCAGAATTTCAAATAGAATATATTGAAGTACCTGCTTTTAAATACTGAACTGTTCACTCTGATAACACAATACAGCATTTTTGCATGAAAAAAAGTGTGCAAAAGTAATATAAAATACATTAAAATAACAGAGAAGTGTCAAAATGAAATTATTATTACACTAAAGATAAGATTTAAACATTTTAAAAAATAAAAAAATCACATTATCCAAAATGTGAGAAAGCTAAAGTGAACTATTTAAACCCCTTTTCACAAAGCTTATACAGAAAATGTTTCTTCATGCAAAACTTGCAAGACAAGACTAAAAATAGACCAAGAGAAAACATCCAAAAACTTTTCTGACAAAGTTATCTTCAGCCAAGCATAATTGCCACTCTGAATCTAACTCATACCAGTAGTACATGAAAAGTTGTCATCACCTGACAGCTGCTTAGTGACCCTTGCAGATGAGCCCTCAGTTGAGATCCTGATAACAAATACAGAATTATCTGAATCATCATTACAGAACTAACAAGTTTGGAAGACAAAGGTAAGGATGGAACTCCAGGCCTAAGAAGAGACAAAGCTGCTTTCTTATCCTCGAGATGGCTGCTCTAGGATGGGGCCAATAATCATATTTTGAAACTAGTAAATCTCATTCTCATGTAGTGCCTGTCCTGCAATAAAACAGATGAGCTTACCTGCTTGATGTTTATTTTTCTATAACTTAAAATGAGGACTCAAAAGCCTTGGGTTTGCACAGCCACATTTTTAAAGTACATCTAATTTTTACTTTCAAATTGCAATCCACAGATCTGCAGCAAACCCTAAGCTTCCAAGTGGCTTTGGCTGAACTTAAAAATCCATACTCTATATGTAGAAGAAATTTTGTCAGTCATATTCCTAAAGTGGACTGCAAGTACAGAAATCACACTCCGCATTTCCCTTCGGGGCACTTGTAAAATGAGATGGTCTGCATTCATCAACCAAGTTCTCAACTATGGATAAAACCTTTCTCAAAACTAAATCTGTGATTTCTTTCCCAGAGGAGAAAAAGATCATGGAAAACATCGGCAAAAACTGGGTTAAAGTTGAATCACTCACAGGCTGATCTCTACATTCTGTCAAAAACTGATTGTTTCTCAGTCCCATGTTCTAGCAAATATATTTTTACAAAATGCTCAGAGCCTTATTTTTTTGCCTTGGAGAGGCTATGGGTTTGTACAGCAGTACTAACAGGTCAAAGTCAATGTGTGTTTATAGATTTGGAAAAACAAGGCAGTGCTGCTCTAATGAGTATTAGTTACAAGTATGTCACTCAAATTGCCCAGAAACTTTGTCACACTGGAGAAACAAGCAAATGCCAAGTTGCCTTTAGTGCATCTCCACCCTGCAGTGTCACACAGCCTCTGTGGGGGCCACATTTGATTTCTACAACAGTAAATTACAAATGTAACCAAATCAGATTCTTAAAAATGTAACAATTCTAAGTTTATAGCACTGTTGTTCTCACTGAACGCCATACATCCCCAAATGAAGACACAGCAACAGTTCTAAAGAACAACCTCTGGCCAGCTGGGACAGCAGGCGGGTCAGGCAATCAGATTCTCCTGAGCAGTTTATCAGCAGGATCAGAGAAATAGTGTGGCTTTGGTCCAGGTTTGGGGCTGGCCATGAGTAACACATCAAATGAAAGCCTTTAGCACCAGCCTCACGTCTCCTGCCCATCACTAGGGCCAGCTCTCCTCTCTCAAAGTCAGAAACACTATTTTCAGTGCCAATCTGTGCCCTCCCTGAAGTTGCCTGGAGTTATGGAATAAAGAGACATCCTTAATGGAAAAGCAACATGTCCTGTGGCACTGATGATGCCCTAACTCAGGCCTTTGTTCTCTCTATTGGACTCTCTCTCCTTTCCTTCTCCTTCTTCTGCTTTCCCTGTACCCAGATGTTTTGCTTTTAGCACTTTATGGTTTTGATGTTACTTGTTTCATGCCTTCCTTCTGCAGTTTTCTTCCTCCAGCACCTTTCCTCTTAGTCCAGAGGCACCTAAAATGAATAGATCCAAAATGCAACAGGATGCAGTTTACATTGAAGCTGGTGCCATCTCCTCCTGCCCAACACAAACACTTATTGGGAGAATTCAACAGAACTGATGAACCGAGGAGACCCTTGAAGGAATCCCAAATACTCAACAGACATATCTACTTCCCAAACATACTAAAACCAAAAGTCCTTTTTGCATCACACTGAAAGAGGCAACAAGCAAAACTGTTCAAGTATCAACCACATTTTTTAAGAGGAATAACCCTGGCCTGGTACCTGTTTCCCATTGCCTGAACTGCCTTTCCACGATGGGGACAAAGGGCCACTTCATGCATTTCAGAAAAAGAAAGCACAGAAAGCAAAACAGAGCAGGGAAATGGATGAATGAGCAGCAAATATGAGTCAGTGTCTCTGAAACTTGCCATTTGAACAGGAAAAGGAAAGTCAGAGAATACACAACAGAATCAACTAA
The DNA here is from genome assembly GCA_013399695.1 of Formicarius rufipectus. NCBI lineage: Eukaryota > Metazoa > Chordata > Aves > Passeriformes > Formicariidae > Formicarius > Formicarius rufipectus. The sequence goes on from VXAU01001192.1 coordinate 1,695,063, forward strand.
AAGAACAAATGAAAAAAAGGACTTATATAAACTCATATGTCCATAGATACATATATGTTTAAAAATCCAATTTATGGAACCATTACATAAACATTTGAGCTACACAGAATGGTTTAGAAAGCACTGGTTTTACTGCCTCTTCATTCAAGGAAAAATGAACAGAGAACAAAACATAACAACTAGAAATGTAAAACTTTGACTTTTAAAGATAACTGATTTAAGCCCGGTACAGCTTTCTAATCTGCCACAAAACACAAAACTGAGTGTTTGTTAACAAACTGCTCATTTAGACAAATAAGAAAACTGAAGAAAACTAAGGGATTTGGTTTAGGCAAATGGAAGGAAGGCAGAATCAGCCAACTGTGCTGTTGCTGCATGCAGCTACACCTCCAGGTTTATCCCCTCCTGCACAGCACTCCTTTGAAGAAAATCCAATTGCTGATGAACCAATTAGAGCAGACTTAAATGAGCCTGTAAGAAGGACCATAAAACCAGCTGCAAGTATAAACAGCAGCCTCCAAAGGAAAAGTTAACAGGTCACTACAAATCCATCCCATGGAGAAAGGACTACAGCTCCAGCTGGGCAACGGGTACACTTACTGCTGAGGAGTAGTGATGATATGTGGGGAAAACAGAACAAGGAGGCACAGGATGAAAATCATACTTTTCAAGTGTACATAAATCTGCTGATGCATGAACACACACATCCCTGAAGTCATTGTGTAGAACAGAAAACAGTGGCAGTCCGGAGGGAACTCACAAATCTGTTGTGTAGCACCCACCGTCTGTTACCATTCCAAAGCACTTTAATCCAATGTTTAGGTTTGCTCATGTAGCAAAAATATTTATCCTAGAGAACTGCATCCCAAGAGTAATGATGGAGCATGTTCAGTTTAGTCTTGTTCATCATATTAAGGACTGTTGTCTTAGTCAAAAATGTATTGCTGAGAAAAGATCTCTCTCTTCCATGAACATCACTATGGTAACAGAAATAGTTAAGCTTACTCCGTGCACCGCACTCAGGAGTCTTTTGCTTTAACAAAGAGGGAGAAGTAAGATTTATTAAGTGTCTGGTCCACTTTCCCAGGGTTCACATACAGAATTACTGTACTTAACCCTTCAGCATTAGGTTACTATCTAGAAATACTGCTTAGAAAATGTAAACTATTCTGATAACCTTGTTCAAAACACACCTTATACAACAGGTACACTCTGCCAGTGTAAATGTTTTAAAAGTATATTGACGTCTTTGTTAAACTCTTATTGGTTTGAGTTGTGGAATAAGTAAAAAAACAATAAGGATATAAATTTTAAGGATTGCAATGATTTTTTGCTAATGAAGGCAAAAGGTAGTTTCATCTCCCACTGGTTGGAATGTTTCATTTTTTCCTGACTTATATCCCAATCTTTGGATTTTGTCCCATACACAAAGATTTCAACTAACATGGAATGAATTAATCTCAATGAATATAACTAAGTTGTTACGAGAAATTAAGACCCTTCAGGAAAATAAATATCAGGTACTCTATGGAAGAAGTATAACACGCCTAGTGAGGAAAAAAAACCTAACCCAAAACAAACCCCAAAACAAAATATCAGAAAACAAACGGCCAGGAAATAAAAACAACCTTTGCGATCAATAATGGTAATGCTCAAGCAAAGACAACGGCTACAAAACACTGCAGAGGCCACGACTAATACAAAATGTTGTATTAGTGTACAAAGAATTTTGGTGAAGGACAGGGGATTTCCAGAGGTGCACTAAGAAGTCATTTACAAAACACAGCGGTGACACAAGTTAATGGCCCTGAATGCAGAGCACTTGTTAACAATCATTAACGCTGGCACGGCCATCGACGCGGCAACAGGGATTAACTTCGTTGATCTGAGCAGAAATGACCCAGGATCTACTTCTAAGCAAGCAAGAAGTGTGAGCACCTTAGAGACATCAATAATAGGAGAGCAGAAAGGAGGATAGAGCATACAGCAAATGCTGCGAGCGTGGTCGGGCAGGGAAGAGCAGTCAGAACGGCCACTAAGGAACATTATTTAAAGACCAGGCAGCACAGAGACGAGGGGCAAAAATCGCCGAGGGGAAAAGTCTCTTGTAGTACAACTGGAGGAAGAAAGAATTTTAATGAGCAAGACATGACTCCTTCCTGAGCAATAGGCTGTACAGCTGCTCATCCCTCGGGTGGAGAGTCAATCAGAGCAATCCTCTGACCTTCTGGCCAGGGGGAAGAGCTCTGCTGCCACCCTGGAGAGTGTCCCACAGCTGCAGAGCCACCACATTGAAACAGGCGAGATCCCTTCACAAGGGCAGCTCTTCGAGTCTGAAGCACAAAAGCATTTCTGCTCTGTGAAAGAAAATTAATATTTACTTTGTGCTAAGGACTATTGATGAAAATGGCCATATTTTTTTCTGGTAAATTCCAATGGAAATGACAAGAAATCTCCACTTGCATATTGGTAAAAGTATAGGATTTCCCCCATCCTGTTTTTTAAGGGTGTATGTTACATTCACACACAGCTGCAACCCAAATTATTTAATTCTTTCTTACCTGCAAGCCTACATACACTACTGCATAAAATAATTTGTTTCAGCTTCTATTTCCTCTCCATATTAACACTTTTGTAGCTTTATGTACCTCTCCTTATTTATTTTCTGCTTCACAAGCATTTTTCACATGCAATAGTTAGCAATACATTTATTTTTTAACGAGAAATGCAAAGACAACCAAAGCAAGGAACCACTGCACCTCAACTTAAAATAAAAAACCCCACAGTCAAAACCAATCACCCCCCAAAACTCAAAGAAACAAGAAAATCAAAATTCTTCCTGAAGCAAGCTTGCTTGAGAAGCCACAGTTCCTGCACCAAGGCACAGCACGAGGCACATTGGACCTGGTCCAGGGATGGTGCCTCCACAACCTTGGCCTGAATAACCAATTACCCATCAACAGCTGGCTCGTAGGGAAGTCTTCAGCATCAGCACAAATACAGCCCCAACCTCCTCCATTCAATTCCTTAATGAGAGAAGGGAATCATTCAAACCATTTCACAACAACAAGGTTTATGTTCTTTTTGTTTAAAAGGTTATTTTAATAAATCAGTGGAATGGTATCAATCGAAACCTTTATTCCTCTTTTTAGCAGTCTCTGAGAGAATAATCAACCGGCCTGGAGATGCTCTAGGTATCTTTTCAAATTTTCTGGGACTTTCCCAAAATTCTGTCTTCAGACTTGGCAAATATCAGGTGTGCATTTCACACCACTTTCTGGAGTTTTAGGAAAGAAGAGTTTTAGCTGAAAGCCTACAAAGATTGGAGAGCTATCTCGCTTTTTTTTTTTTTTATTCCCTTCTACATGCTGCTTTTCCATGCACAGGGAATCAAAGTCCAACCACTCTCCCCTGCCTTTCAGAAATAAGCTCTTCCCATGGAACCACAAAAAAAACCAACTCCCTGGCCTGACTTGCAGCTTCAGGCTCTGCACAGACAGGTTCAGATAAATAATGAAAGCTCCATGCAGAGCTGGCCAAGAACACCACTGTGCACACCTCTCTTCACTTCTGCCCAAGTCCCTCACAGAGCACTGATGTATCACATCACAGCAAATACCTGAGTGCCAAACACAGCCCCTGCTAAACCAAAAATGCACTTGTACACAAACTCTGCATTCCAGCCTGGCCACTTCAGACTTATTTAAAGGGCAGGAGAAAAAAAAATAGAGGGCTTCACTCTTAATATCCATCATGAATTACAAGAGTAACACCAACACATGCAGATATATAATTCTAGCAGAGATATTTGCCTGTTTATTGATTCCAAGTCAGAAACAAATTTCTGGAGCAGAACCTGTCTTCTTTTATAGCTTAGTGATGGACCGATTTCTTGCACTTGACCATATCTGCAGGCAAACATCCCAACATGCCCAAGTGGCACTGTGGAATCTGTGTGCTGTTCTTCCCAAACTACTTCCATTTTTATCATCCACGATTTTAAGGCAATTTCAACTATCTTCATGCCAGGTCTCCCAAAACCATTTTTCACTTAATTTTTCAAGACAGACAAGAGGCAACAGAGACTCAGAGAAAGCAGCAACTCAAGCAAAGGCCACTGTCTATACATCTCACTCCCCAGGTGATAAAAGAAGTGTACAACATGAGAAAGGTCCCAGGAACAATCACAAAAAACAGATCTGGGAATCCACTCTCTCCATTGCTCTTTAAGGAAACCGAACATGTTATGAGAAGCAATAATATTCCTTCAGCCAGGTAATACCTTTCCATGCTAACTGTAATACACAGTCAAAAAAATATTGCTGGGAAGTGACCACAGTAAATGAAGCAAAGACTGGTACGTTTTGCAAAATGGTGAAACTCTGAGACAAATTCAATACAAGATACTCTATGTCTCTTGACAAGTTTTTTGGCAAGGGAAAGCATAGGGGAAGTTTAACTGCAAAATTTTCTTAGATTTAATTCTTCTGGATATTTTAAACTATGTTGCACTTCTGTGCTTAGACTTTAGTAAACCAAGCCTCTTTGCCATCTAATGTGATGTTCTTTGCAGCAAAGAGCTGTCAGGTTCAAGTGCTTTCTTTATTCACTGGCAGCATTTTAAATTCTCACTTCCTATTAGAAAATCTAAGATCAATAATGCTAAAGGAAGATGTACTCTCATTTAACATCTTCCAAACTATTTCAAGCAACTGGAAAGCTTTCTGAAATGAAACACTCTTCCAGCTAACATGGATTGGACTGATTGATGGTTGTGCATATTCCCCACCACATCCTTTTAAACACAGTTGAAGTAATCAAATTTATCATTGAAAAATCTTAGTAAACTACTAAGTTATCTTCTAGAAAAATAATAGCCATCATCCGTATTACCAAAAAAAAAAAAAAAAGGAGGAAAAAAGAAAAAAAAAAGCACTNCCGATCTAAGAAAAAAAAAAGGAGGAAGAAATCTGAATGATATCTGCACAAGTAGATCTTCATGTTATATAGAATGTGAATATATTTTGTCACTTTTAAAACGAGCTCTTAATGTTTCTTTTATTTTCTTTGGCAACAGCTGATTATCTCAGATAAAGAGCAACATTTCCTCTCCAGTGTTAAACATTTGCATAATTATTAACTTTGGTGGGAAGAACATAAAATTGTGGACTCAGTTTCAAGCAGAAAATGAAATGGACTGTAAAAACTTCTGCATGTAAGAGCTTTTCTTTCTAAAGATTAATCTAGAAATAACGACATGGGGATGGGTTTTGTAGAGCAGCTTTCAAACAAGGAAGAAATAATGTGCTTGGAAGATAAAGCCGGAGAAATTCAAAGATCATTATATAAAGTTTCATTAAAGAGCAGCATTTAATACCAGACCTTACCTAAGAACACAGTGATTTATCCAGCACTTGAAATCCTTAAATCTTTCTTTTCATTTTTCCACAAAACATGCTCTAGACCCTGAAGAAACTGCTTCAAGCAAGAACTGCTTTTCCAATTTCTGTTCCTATCCCTTCCCAGGTGGTGACGATAATAAAAATTTCAGAGAGATACAAATTATCTTATTCCAAAGGAACAAAAAGTAGTAGTAGTAAGTAGCTATTTATTTTCTGTATTTACTCCTGTGCAGAGTTCACTTACCCTGCCAATATCCAAAGAAAGTGCCACATGCTCCCCCTTCAGCTCCACAGTAATGACTCTGAATATTAAGTTATATATTTCATTCTCTATGCATACAGTGCCATCACTGCAAGGCCATCATGCCAGGAAAGAAAATAGAATCTTATCCCAAGTCTTAAATTTAAAGAAAAAAAAAAAAAGAAACACACACACAAATAGAAGCAGAAATGCTGCTTTGCAAGACTATGCCTTGTTTTGTTTATTCTCCAAGATACTGATTTCATTAACCATCCTGGGTACTTTCAAAGAAAATGAAAAACTAAATAAAATAAATCTATTCATCTTTTCTCTGTGTTTATCAGAAATACTAAATAATGGAGAAATCCTTCATTATCCCCACTTTTTCCTTAATTCTCACACACACACACACACACACATACTCTAATAAGCCAAATATTGATTCTTTCCCTTTTTTTACATTATTGAACTTCATTGTTTCTTTGGCAAATAAACACAGGCAAACAGCTAACTGCAAACTTGGATGTTGTCATATTGACTCAGAAAGCCATCACTGCAGAAGGACTGCATATTAGTATAAATGCACTGTTAATAAAACAGTTTTGTTAATATTAATATTAATAATTCTGTATTCTAATATTATCTTGAAGTGATGGAAAAGCTCATAACTACAATCTCATAGCTTTTAGACTAGACTGCTTACAACCTCCATTTTTTGCATGATACGAAGAAAATTATATTCCACTATATGAGTCTCTTAAGATGGATTTTGAAGACGAGAAAAGAAACCTGTATTGAATGAAGGGTTAAGCATCAAATTTTACATTTCTTTTTACCACATCCAAAAAACTCATAAAAGAAGCTTTTATCCTACCACAGGCCATAGAACAGAGTTAAAAAAATGCAATAAACTACGTGTTTTATAGCATCAACAGTATTTAATATGACTCTATCCATAACCTTTTAGTTTTATTGTCCTAGAATTTGAAATTAGTACTACATGCATAGAATTTTATGCACGTGTTATGAACTACTAATAGTGTTCTTAGGAGAGTAACCTCATGGTGTTTTTGACCAACAAGAGCAGTGGATGGAACTGGGATAAGGACCTTCTTCTAGTTGTAAAAACTAAAACATCTCCTCTCTTACCCCTAAAAATCTGGATAACAAATAACATCAGAGCAAACCCTGACTATAAAAACCAGTTCCACTTCCAGTTGAATGCCAAAGTCGACTAATGTAATTGAAGGATTCTTTCCCATGCAAAGTTATCCTGAATTTCCACACACAGTCACCAGATTTACAAACTCCTGCTTTCCACAGAACACTCCTTAACAACACTTTATTTTGCTCCAAGCCCACTGTCATCCTTTGATTGTGACACCAGGAGAAATACAGACCACCAACTATAATGACACAAACCTGATGGTTGTTATTGTGTTCCTTGTGCATTTCTTACAAACACAAAGAATGTTAATAACCCACATGATCAAGAGAAAAGCAGCTCAATGAGCTGAAGAGTTTGAATTTTCCTTCTTTACATTAAAATTGCTAAATTTGGGGGGGGAATCTCCATACTATTTATAAATGATTTAATAAAATAGAACACTAAATACAATTCTTAGACATCAGAAAACAACTATGAGCTGTATAATTATATTGAAATATCCAAGCATCTATCGCAGATGTGTGGAGAACCAGTTCTCAAACCCCAAAATTCAGTTATTAATGGAATTGATCTTCTTGTGAATACATAAACAAGATCTAGTTCTTAAAAACAATTCTTCATCACTGCTTCCAGCTGAGTCAGGCACATAAACAGATCATTTTAGTGGGTTTCTAGTAGAGAGAGCTTTAAAATTAGAAAGCCACTTCAAAAATTAATGAAACAGACATGATTCAGAGCTAAAAGGAAAACTGGGACACTGGCCAATGTTACAAGAGTTTGAAATTTTAACTGATTCTTTCTCAGTGTCTGGACAACAATAACTCTTGATACTCGAAATTATTACCAACTTTCAAGTTACATGAGAGTTTACAGACTTACCATTAATCCATTTGGCTTCTGGATTATGAACTATGAAGTCTTTTCTGAAGAGATCTTCCAAGGATAATCTGGTTTCTGATGAATTTGCGAGTTCATCTAAAAGAAACAGAACAAGACCATTTTAGATCGTTATCAAAAATGCTCCACTCAATGTTTTTTGCAAAACACTGGGATTATAAAACAAGAGGCCCTGTCAATATTGATAACAATCTCTTATTTTTTCACCACAAGAAAAAGTATCATTTTTCTTCAGCAAAGCTTTGGTAAATTTGGGCAGGACTAGCACAGCATGTAGTTTCTGACTATTATACTGGGATTGTAGTGGCAAAGCTCTTTCTTACCAGAGCCCCAAGCCGCAAGAAAAGTCTGATTACAAACCAACACAAAAATTCCTTGACAGTCAAAGGATGTTGACCATATTAATCACCTTATATTGACAGAAATTAAGTAAAAAACTCCTGTGAGTAAATTTGAAACCAATGTCACTTATTCTACAAAATAAAAATGAAAAAATATAAATTGTATGTGCACATTTTATAGCCTGTGCTTGCTTTCTAGTGACCAGAATATAGCATTTAGCAAACAGCCTTGTGTTTTTCCCAAACATGACAGAACCCAGGAATATTCTGCTTCTGAACATCAGCCAACATTGACTTTCAAAACAAAAACATAAATTGCTTGCATCTAAAATCATCTCTATGTTTCAGACAAGAAAAAATAAGCTCTGCTAAATTCCTTTCCTTGTGCTGTAGGCTAAATAAATAAGTAGCAAAGATTCAATAGTGAACTGCTACACTAACAAGTGAAAATCAGAGTTATCAGTAAAGCAAAAAGTTTTAGTGTCAAAACACAAACCCACGAAGTGTCCATGAATAATCCCGAAGAGCAGCTAAGCACCTCACCTGACAGCTCTGGGCTATTTACAACTGCAGCTGCCAAAAGCTGCCCAAGCAAAAACATGCACCTACGAACTTCCTACACAACCAAACAGTCCAATGCCCAGGCAGGTTTTTGTAACCATTTTATCATTATTGGGCAGGCTGACATAAATTACTAAATTATTCACAGAATTTCTCCATTCCAGCGTGTCAAGAACCACTTTCTCTACCAGAGAAACTTTTTGTTCGTCAGATTTTGTCCTTCCTGATGTTAAACAGAGCTCTGACGGCAGACCCATAGAAAGAGAGGAACCACAATGACAACAGTCAAGCAGCAATCTTGGTATCTTTGTGTCAACTCAATGTGCTACCACCACTCTTTAAACAAAGAAACATGTTCTGTAAAGGTCATGTGCTAAAATATAGCTTGGATTAAAACAGGACTCTTCACACAGAATAAAGTCAATAATAGTTTCATTACTGGTCTTTATTCAGCCAAATTTCTCAATTAGAAGCTCAGCTGAAAGCTTACTGGAATCAACAGCAACAAGATACTTTTGCCTTTAAGTGCCAGCACTGCCTGCTGCAGCCACTTCAGCTGCTATTAACAAGGTGCATCCTTGTGCAGTATTGAAGAGAAACTCCTTTTTAATGCACATCATAAACTTACAATAGACACAAGGCCACCACAGCTGCTCATGCACTGCTGCATTTTGCATGTGCCTCCCTCCCAGCTCACAGCAGGGCCCCCATAAACACTTACTCACCTTAATCAACTCTTCTTGCACTTGGTGTCTTGTAAGGCTAAGCATGCTGAGTTGCTCAAATCCTCCCTCACAGAACAAACATTCTAATCCTTAAATAAGCTTCTTGCCCTCTTCCTACCTTCCGGGGATCAAAATAGCCTGTTTGAGGGGTTTTTTATTCTACAAGTCCAGCATGGGACGCAATATTCCACTTGCAGTCTTACTAGAGCTTTGCAGAAGAGTAACATTATCTCTCCTGATTTATACCTAATCCCTCTGTTTACACATCATGGGACCTTGTTAGCTCTTGCTCCTGCCACACACTGAGTTTTTATCTTCAAAACAAGCACATGTTGTTAAATATGCTCTACTCAGCTCCACAAATACATTTGGTGTCCTCAAAACACTACCACTGACTTAACATCATTAAATATTGGGCTCTCCACATGCCCATTTTCCCGTTTCTCCATAACCTTGCTGACTGCCTACCCTCAACAAGTTGTTTTCTATCACCTACTTTGATTCATCACACCCTGGTCCTGGATGCTGATTATGATTCTGAGTAGATTTCCCTTCTAACCTTTCCTCAGTCTGCTTCTACTTATTTTGACCCCTTTATATCCTGCCAGTTTACCAACTAGCAATCAAGCTCGCACAAGCTGTTGTGCTGCCAAAAATTGTCTTACCCAAGACAGATTTGTTTATAAACTGCTTTAATAAAAATCACTAAAACAATGTATCAGCTGTGTACAGAAAGGCTATCAGAGAAGAAAGGAACACCAGTTCTGCTCTCTGTACTCTAATTCACATGCTTGCCAAGAAAACACGATATAAATTGGATGTTAAAGTAAGTGTTTAAATTACTGTTAGCATTTCTAAAGAAAAAAAAATGGCATCTTCATGAAACTTCACTAGATGTTTGAAAAGTATTTTTTTTTCCTAATGCTAAGTCTTCCCCAAAATAGAGCCCTGTTGGAAATCCTTGACTTCCCACTCTGTCGATATCTCAGATGCTGCTTATCTATAACAGGACGAATGACACACCACGTGAACCCTCAGAACACTGGGTTAATTTTTCTTGAGCACAAGCACAAATTAGTATGTACTTTACAATTTTTATATTCGCAGGCAGGGGAGAACAGAAGGGGGATCACCCTCTATGGCAGGGATCAGCTGGAATCAAGAGTGCTCTACCTGGGGATGGATGAGGAGCAGACCCAGAGCTTATGGGTCAGGATTAAAGGGAGGGCAGGCACAGGTGACATTATAGTGGGGGTCTGCTACAGGCCACCCAGCCAGGAGGACACAGTGGTTGAGGCCCTGGACAGACAGACAGGAGTGTCTACACATGCACAAGCCCTGGTCCTCTTGGGGGACTTCAACCACACCAGTATCTGTTGGGGGCAGAGCACAGACAGCAGGGCATAACCAATGAAGTTTGTTCCTTGAACATGTTGATTCTGTCTTCTCCGAGGGATAAGGACACAGACCTGTTGGAGATGGTCCAAAGGAGGCCACCGAGATGCTCAGAGGGCTGGAGTACCTCTCTTATAAGAACAGGATGAGAGTTGGGGTTGTTCAGCCTGGAGAAGAGAAGGCTCTGGGGACACCTCGGGGCACCTTCCAGTACCTAAAGGGGCTACAAGGGAGCTGGAGACTCTGAACAAGGGCATGAAGTGACAGGACAAGGGGGAAGGGCTTCGAACTGAAAGAGGGCAGCTTTAGATTAGATATTAAGATGAAATTCTTCACTGTGAGAGTGGGGAGGCCCTGGCACAGGTTGCCCAGAGAAGCTGTGGATGACCCAGCCCTGGAAGTATTCAAAGCCAGGATGGACTTGATACTTGCCTGGATAGGGCTTGGAGCAACCTAGTCTAGTGGAAGGTGTCCCTGTCCAAGGCAGGGGGGTCAAAACTATATGATCTTTAAGGTCCATTAAAACCCAAAGTATTCTTCAATTCTGGGCTGTACTTTTGGATGTTTTTTGTTGTGTTTTGTTTTTTGTTTTTTTAAGGACTGTCTTTTACCACTTTGTATTTACTCCCACATTACAAAATAGTCTACTATATCTTTTTCATTTCCATTGTAAATTTTATGGAATTATTCCTTGAATTGATCATATTTCCAATGTCCTCATGCTATTTGCGACAGATTTCTATTTCACTCCGAATTTATATATAGATATGTGTGTGTGTGCAAAATGACACAGATTACAGAAGATATAAACAAAATCAAAAGTTAAAAACTAAAAGGCTACTTTTTAACCACACATCCAACTAAAAACAGTTCAACAACTGATGTGTATTAATTTCAAACAACAAATCCGTGCTTACTAAACGAGAAGACTGCAAAAGTAGAAATTGATAGCCACAAGTTTATAGGATATTATTTTTGCAGGCTAGAAGTAGTCTAAACATCTCATAAAATTTACCTTCTAACTTAGAAAATAAAACTAGTAATTATGTAGTGCAGTATATCATTAACTGAAGCTCACTGATGACTTTTTTGTGGAAAAAAATAATTAATGCTACAAATTGGGATAAAAGACTTGATGTTAAATGACATGGAAAAACACCTCTAGTAAACCACATGCAAGCTAAGAGGCATATTGATAACTGGGAATTAGTAGAGTTCATACTTTGTTTGATTGACAAAGGTAAAAAACTTGCCAGTAAGTGATCAGATCTCAAAAGCTACTTCCCAATTTACAGTAGTTACAGGGAGTCTATATGGCACTGACCAGAAACATGAATCTTCTGGTAATGAATCTCCATAAAATAAATAAAAAAAAAAAAAGAAATTTAATTTGTTTTCTGTACATTTAAGAGTAGTGTCAGAGATGGTATGGAAGGGTCAGTCCCAACCCTGTTCTAAACAGGGTTGTTTATCTACTGTACATAATCCAAAAAGTCTCTTCTCAGAGCTTGATTTTGCTCAAAACACTTCAAAAAAAGCATTTTCTCCCAGTTTCGCTGACCTGAATGTTCACAAAAGGCCTTTTTCTGCAAAGCTGTCCTCTTTTTTTTCATCATGTAACAACAAAGCAAACACTGAATGTTCCCTGGGTCTGTGATTAGAGGCACATGCCACTTTGCTCAACAGAAAGTCCATCAGCAGGTGAGGTTTAAATGCCAATATCGATATCTCAGTAAAGGAGTCCTGGATAAAGCATTTGAGTCTGTCACAGCTTCACAAACTGTACCATGAAGGTCGAATCACTGTCAGTCTCTATATGAAAATACAGCCTTAAATGTTGTGGCAAAACAGCTGAACAAGGGTGGCAACATCTGTACAACTCTTAGATCACTCTCAGGGGATTTTTCTGATAAAAGCTTTCAAGTGCTAATACTTCCAACTGAGCACTTCTCAGTTTTGAAATACAGATCTACAATGGTCTTCACGTAAGTCCTGCCATGGGAAACATACTGTCATGATGCAAAGAAAAATAAAATAAAAAGTGTTGATTTCAAGGCAGGAGTGATTTCAAGGCACTGATCTCCTGATCACTAAAAATCTACCTAGAAATATTTCAGTATGTGCAGGTATGTGATGAAACTTCAAAAACATGAAATAGAATACAAGCAGAACAAGAAAGACACATGCGTCACATTTATATTGACATACAAATCAAATTATAGCATCTCATAAACAGCTATTTCTGTCTCTGCACTGGCCATTAATTGCAAATATAAAGCTGTATTTATAAGACTATTTCCAAGGTATTTTCTTCTGTTTCCTCTTAAATACTTTCCCAGCAATCAACTCCAAATATCAAATAAAATTCACTAGATGCATAATTAAGTTGCACTAGAGGACAAACAGGCTCTTGTTCTGAAACTCCCAAGTTTTTCAACACTCCAGTTCCTCACTTTAACAAGAGTAACTTCATTCTTCGGTATCTTCATGCACTTTCTTTATCCTATAACTTATTAAATTTTGAAAAAACTAGCAGGGATATGCCCCTTCTTCTCCCAGTACAGAGCAGTGTAGCAACTTCTACTTAATGGGTGCTGGGAGGTTTATTTAATGTATTCCTTAGTCCACAGAGGTTCACAGAGATCTGCTGAGCCTCAACAAGTGGGTATTGGACTGGGAGTTCATTCAGACTTGCCACTAATGGTCTTCCATTTCTCATTATCTTTATTGAGAACACTAAAATGTATGAAGGTATTATTTTGGATGAAAAGCAAGATAAAATGGGCCAAAACATTACTAATATTGTTGGTAGAATTTGCTAAAACCACAGCTGTAATTACAACACGCATGTTTCAGATTTGAACACAAGCTAAGATATCAGTAGGTCAAAATACATCTCTTATATCAACACAGTTCCTGCTTAGTGTTGTATATTCAAGTTAGATTTCACATAATAAAAAATATACTTTTAAAAAAGGAAAAAAACAAAAACAAAACCAACAACAACAACAATAACAAACCCAAGAATTTCCTTTTAGTTTTAACATAATTTTCATCTTTACTGGAACCGAGAGCCCCTTTGAAGCCTCTGGCATATAATTTACACTTCCATCTAAAAGCTTGTTATCCCACATGGAAGCATTGATCCCTCTGTTACAAAAGGTAGGAAAGCTGTTGCTCAAAGTTTGAGAAAAGTCAAATGACAACTGTTAAGAGTTTTTTATACTGTGGACAAAACAATGTATAAATAATCGCAGGCAAAAGAGACATTCTTGTTGTATTTGGCATACCAGTAAATACACTCTTGCCTCAAAAAAATGTCACTGAAACAATCAGGCTTCTGAGCAACCACCATCTGAAATGATTATCATCTCCATAAAAAGCAGCAGCATGATGTACAGTGTTTAGAGGAATTTACATGAAATCTAAAAAGCACTGATCTGTACAGGCAGAACTAAATAGGGAAAGAACCCTCTGATGCTCAAAGCAGTATTAGAAACAATAAGCAATGCACTCTGAAGTATCCCAAGGTAACACAGGCCATAATTCTCCCTATTTCACTGAACATCTTAATTCAGAGCTATTGTATTTTATGAGAAGAACTTGCAAACCCAATAGAACTGAGCACCTTGCAATAGCTAGATCTGTGATGGGATCTCCAAATTGTTCCTCCTCTCAAATGCAAACATCCCAGAGTGATGTTACAGATATTCATGACAAAATAGCTTCAGCTATAGTGCTTAGTACCTGCCAGCAGACCAGCAGAGCATCAAACCATTTTCTTCCAAAAGGATAATAATTAGTCAGGAAAGTGAAGGGGGAACAGCACCAAATAGGGTCAAAACAGGAAAGTAGCTGCCCTACAATTTACCTCAAAAGTTTTCTTTGGTAAGCATTTCCAACCTGCAGGAAAGCCCAGTTTTATAGACCTAAATCATTCTGGGAAAAAGGTTATTTATATCAAGCTTTACAGTGTCTATGGGATATCTTAGAGCATATGAGCTGACAGAACCAGTTTTCACTTGCAAGACTTGAATCGAAATGCAGGTCCCAGTATACACAAGATTCCAAGCAAGCTCTCTGGATTTTGAAATAGCCTTGGAGATGTTGTAATTTGCTGAGCTTTTTTAATATATTTTAAACAAAAAGTTAATATTTCCCTAGGTTGTTTATTCTTTTCCCATTGAGTGCCTTCAAAGACTTAAATTTACATTTTAACATCATTAATAATTCTATATAGATATGAGCCACAACTGATCTTTATGATGGTGGATTCCTGCATAACACTTCATATTTTGAAAGTCTTCAAAAAGTTACCTCTCCTTGAAAAGGAAATAAATCTTCTGTCTTAAAGTGTGCCAGGACACACTGCCATTTGCTCTCAAAATATCTTTTTATTATTCCCTGAGAAAACACCTCTGTACTGAGACTACAGCAGCACAACTTTGCTTTTATTTTTCTCAAAGTGTTCTAAGTGGAAATAGGCAAACAGTCACCTTGGACAGCACCAGGCATATGTAGTAGATATTTTCACAAAGGAGAGGAAGCAGAATAATCCATAGGATCCCTACATACTCTATCCAGTTGCCTCATTCCCTCTGACAAGGGAAGCTTTTGGCTGCATTTCCATCGAGTGTCACCACCCTCCTTTCAAGGAGCAGTGGTCTCCAGCTGTACCTGCACAAACCCAGCCACCTCTCCCTGATGATTTCCACCTGTGGCCAAATTGTATGGAACCATTACTGAACTAAAAAGTACTTCAATAACTTTTTGCTTTATACAACTGGGGCCCTTGATTAGCAGAATATTTGCAGACCAGTATTTACTTTTTAAGTATGCCATGCAAATCAGGTACTTTACATTATAACTTTAAAACTGGCAAAAGAATTTGAAGATATTTTTTCCTTAAAACTCTTGCGGTGTTTCCTTCTCAGGCTCAGATACAGTTAAATAGCTGCTGACCCAGTAGTAAAAACAAAGTCTTTAGAAAAATAAAATCATGTTAGAACCAAAAAAAGCACAATTATTTTATATGTCCAACTGCTCTTTTTGTCTAATACTTGTGCTCTCCCTTTCCTTTTTTTGTTCTGTGACTGAACCATTAATTTCCCCTCTTTGTTTTTGACAGAAAGAAAAGGGAAGAAGCTTGTGCATGTATCCACGAAAGATGCATGTTCTGATTCAGTGAGAAATATCACTCTGGGAATTTGTTTTCCATGACATACAGATTTCTCTTAGCTCGTCTGTGAATCTGAAATTACACCCCAAGTGACAAAATCTTAAAGTCAGCTCACATCTGCTGTTAGTGAGGATTGCTTGTAGCTGTCTCAAGGCTGACACAATCCCAAGGACCTACTGCCAAACCCAAGTGCTTCTGCTTCCCGAGGCCTCCAGCAACTCGAGTCCCTACAGGCACCAAATTTGCAGTAGCCACAAGTTAGAAATGCTCAAGGGCAAGAGGCACTTTAACAATTATATGTCACTTTTAATGACTGCATTATGAATCACACCCCTTTAATAAGATAAAATAAAGAAGTAGGTTACCTGGGGTTAAAAGAATGACTGACATAGTGATGAGTGAACAAACAACTAGAATCACCAGCAGCGCAATAGCAATTCCCTTCCAGTTCCTCTGCGGAGGGCTGTTACTTCCAAGTTCCTACAGGAATGGAAAAAAATAAAATAAAAGGAAAAGACCATGTTTCATAAACATACATTTCCAGAACTATTAGCAATAGGAAAACTGCTCAGTGCATAGTCATAATCACAGCATGGGAGGTGATGATGATCCTTCCCTTCTCCACAGTACACAGAGTCATCCAAAGGTGTGTAACTCTTATGCTTTTTTAATAGATCCTTCCCTTTATATATCTCTCTATATATATAATTTTACACCCCTAAGAGACAATCAAATGATCTCACGCAAGCTGTCCAAAATACAACTGGTGTTAAAATGTGCTGAACATAAACTTCAGGACAATAACAACCTGTAGTTTGTAAGATAATTACACAAATGAAACGTAGCAATTTACTGTAATTCTGCCTAACATGGTATGAACCATAAAGGTTTAAATACATATCCTTTTTAGTGTTCACTATTAAACTTATTTGTAATAGAAAACATTAACAAAACTGCCTGAGGCTGCAAGTATTCCATCTGAAGCTACAAGCTCTTTTTCTCTATACAGTAGATCAACTGTAAACTGCTCCCCTATTAGCTATAAAAAAACAACAGTAGCATATAACAAATGTTAAATGAATGTTTCTGTAACTACTACTGCACTTAAACCTACACCCTCTGTGGTTACATGTTTACCTCCTGCCAGGAGCCTTTTAGGTTTGTAAGTAACACCAACGCACTGTCTGTGTTCATGGTGCAGTTCGAGACCAAGCAGCATGTAAACATCTAACAACACAGTGACAAAAATAGTACAATTGTTTCTTACAACCTTAACCCTACAGAAAACATTGTTTTTTCTATCTATATCTAGAAAGCATAAATATTTCTTTGCACTAACACCCACACCTTTAGTACCTCAAAATTAAATGCTATGGGACAAGACTGTGAGAAAAAAAAAGACACCCAGGAGGAACTTCTGAGAGGATCCTACTCCATCCTACTTACAAAGGTGAGTTACTTACTGATTTAGTGATTTATTCATCCTGCAACACACAATCTGTTCTTTTATCTTGCCCACTGGGCAAAAGGGCAAAGGGATGAGGAGAGCCACCTCAGCCAGCTTGTCCTGTGGGGAGCACTCAGTTGTAGGAAAGGATGTCCTGCTCTATTTTATAAGCATCAAAAAACTTTTTTGTATATGCACTATTTCATTTTGCTTTTCTGAGTTACAGTGAGTGTGACACGGAGAAATCTTAACAGAAAGTGCCAATGTAGTGCCAATGGTCTTGTGCCTTCTTGGCTGGCACACACCACCTCAGCACCACACATCGCCCACAGGAGCACCTCCAACTGACTCTAAACTTTTTATAATTTTTTTAGCCTCTCAGCCATTCATTTCTACCTATAAAAGACAGTTTCTCTCCCTGGTGCTCTTTTCTAGGAACCATAAGGGGAATTCCCCTACGCAATCTCCAAGTAATCCCACAGGGAATTCTCTCAGCAGTCCCAAGCCCATCACAGCTCCTGAAAAGGAACCTCCTGCCATCCCAACACAGCTCCTGCTTGCTGAGCCATCATCCTGCCCAGTCTGCTCGGAGCTTGCTCGTTTTTTGAGATTTTTAGCTTCATCAGAAGGGAAAAGCATCCAGTCCATCTCCCCTGTGCAAACACCCTGGTGCTCACTGGACCAGCTCTCTCACCTGACAGCTGTCAGCTGGAACCAGGTGATGGCCACTGTGAGCCTGGGCTGTGCTGAGCCCTATCAGAATAACTGAACATTTTTATTATGACAGAAACCTCCTCCTTGGTGTTGATATTGACCAAGCTTCAGGCAATGGATGGTGTCCAACTGCAGCACAGGAAGAAAGTGACTGAGGACAGTTGTGGCACGGCCTTCTCAGCTGGTCCCTCCCACACTGAACTCTGTGCAGCTTTCCCAGGAATCACCATGAAGAAGAACCTGATTGCCACAACCAACAATACATCTTTGATACCGAGCAGGTTTGAATCAAAGATCAAGACTCCTGTCCTCAGATTGCAGGGGGAAAAACGGTGTAAGAAGGAACTCCTGGCATCCATTTCGTTTCCCCATCCCTGCTTCCCAACCCCTGCAAGCCTGCCTGCTCCCCTCATTTTCTTCAGCTCCTTCAGACTCCCTCCCACCCTGTGAAATACTAATTACCAAATGTGGTAGTTTTTCTGTAGGCCTTCCCTAGAAACCGGGATACAAAACTAAGGAAGTATTCCATATCATTCCCTTACGTAATCAGGTGTATAAAGACAGGAGGGAGTTTCCTGTCTGTCTCTTTTGCTCTCCTTCTCTCTCTCTTGTCGGGTGGACACGGAGCCAGCAGTTCTCGGTGTTTAGGCCTCGGCTTATCTCTCTGAGCTCAGGCCTGGCTGAGAGCTGTTGCCTCTGCCGACAGAGGAGGGAAGGCACTCACTTCTCCTAAGGGAAGTTGGTGAGATCTTTCCTGTGTTATTGTTCTATTTAATTAATTCCTGGGATTTGATTGAGTGGGATTGTTTNAGCAGCTTCCTGATAAACCAAAAAAACAGGTTTTCAAGACCAGCATGATGACTTCCTGAGCCTCTTCAGTGATTTCAAGGATTGCATGGTCCAATCCCTTCTGGACAGCCCTGGTCACGCTGATATTGCAATGGTCCAGCTCTCTCACAAAACTACAGAATTTCTGTGTTCTGCATTTAAATTCAGGCCCAAGCTATTATTCTCCCTTAAGTAAGAATTATTTCACTGTTAATAGCACAGTATAGAAAAGATAAACTTACTCTAAACATGAGTATAATCTTTATATTACATTTGACATGGAAGAACTAGAACTAGCAGCTCATAGAACCCAGTGATGGTTCCCCTTAGAACACTGTGAAACCCTAATCTAGAGGATTATCTTAAAATGACAGAAGCTGGGCAACTTGATGAATGTACCAAAGCCTCTAAGAAATGTACCAAGCCCTCATTATTCACAAGGTTCTGCCCTGCAGACATGAATTTCAATCAGTTTCTAAAAATAAGTCTTCATTCTAAATATTTCTGACAATTTTTGCAAGGAGAATATCAGACAGATGAATCGGGAATTGAGCATCTGAAGCTCACTGGTACCCACGGTGAGAAAGAAGAGACCTTCCAGGTAGCTGGCATACAAAGAATAGCTTATCTCCCATGAAGATTAAAGTACTCAGATTTAATATTTGGACAAAATTTATGAGTTGCATCAAGTTAATATATTAGAATTTATCAAAGGTCAAGATGTTTTGTTATTGAATGACAATGTTTTTGTAAGATATTTATGAAGTTACTGTACACCAACATACAATAGTTGATGAAATATTAAAAAAGTACTATAATAAGGTGAATTCATAGTGCAATCAGTAGCAAGGACATCTCCAATCAACCTTTTTGATAATAACCAATTCAACTCTTGGACTGTAACCTATGAAGTTTTAAAATAGAGTAAGCTGCTATTCTTCAACAATAAAACAGCTTTAGCCTCACACTATTTTTCAAAATTTCCATAAGGAGAAGACAGATAAATAGATGTTTAGACTGTGGCAAGACAGAAGCTGTCCTTTTTGAGCATGACCAGAAAATAGACACCCAAGAAGAAACATCACAGAGAGTCACACAATGAGAAGCTTTTGAGATCACACAGTTTCCCCATAACTAACTTCCAACTGGCATATAACAACAATGAACACACAGATGGAGATTTAAGGATCTAATCTTCTAAATAGGCTTTTCTATTAATGTGGTTTGAAAAAATATCAACTCATGAATTTGGTGGTTTATATATAACAGTATCTGTTATGTTATTATAGATTTTACAATCTAGCTCTAATGAATCAGAAAATGGCTGCTGAAAGCATAATACAATTGGAAGTTTTCTCATTATTTAAAGTACCTTTTTCACTAACCATTTAATTATATTGTTGCCAAAAAAAATCCTTAAGCAGTACATATTTCTGAATGTAATTTGTGATTCATACCTTATTAAAACACAGCTACAAAGAGAAAAATTAAATACTGCACACACACACAAAAAAAGGTACACCAATCTTAGAGACCACATTTACCAAGAACTTTTAATACCAAGAGAGAAATCAACACATGCAACCAAAAGGACATTACAGCCTCAGAGCCTAAACTTCCTGCTCTGTGATTCTCTCCATTTAATATGTGTTTAAAAGACCCCAAAAAGAAAAGACTGCTCTGACAAAAACATGTACTGTATGTATGATATAACACTACAGAGGTGGCAAATTCTGCAGTAGTAACCAAAAGAAAGACTAAACCTAAAAGGAAAGATTAAACCTGCAGAGACTGGATGTGAGAGGGATGACAGACTGAAGCTGTCAAAGGAAAGCATGAGTCATCTCAACCTTTCAGCATCCCTCTATGTTAAATCCCACTCACCCCTGCAAAACAGGGTATTTCAGTGGGAAATGCTGAAAAAATACATCCAGCAAATACACAACGCAAATGTAAGTCAAATATGCCGAAGCATTTTTCTCTCTCCTTTTCTAGGCTGATTTCCCAAATACATACTTCCTCTCCAAAAAAATTTTACAGACTGAGGATGAACTGATTCACTACAAGCATAGAAATCTTTTAAGCACCATCAAGACATGGTTTTGAATATCAGAATTTATGACATAGAATCATACAAGAGTCTGGGTAGGAAGGCACCTTAAAGACCATCTCATTCCAATCCCCCTTCCATGAGCACCTTCCACTAGACTGGGTTGCTCAAAGTCAAATCCAACCTGGTCTTGAACACTGCCAGGAAGGCCACAGCTACTCTCATCAACCCGTTCCCATGTCTAATGTGAACATGTCTCAGTTCAAAGCCATTCTCCCTTGTACTGTCAATACATGCCCTTGTAAAAAGTCCTTCTCCAGCTCTCTTGCAGCCCCTGGAAGGTGCTCTAAGATCTTCTCTGAGCCTTCACTTCTCCAGGCTGAGCAGTCCCAAGTCTCTCAGTCTGTTGTCACTGGAAAGGTACTGCAGCCCTCTGAGCGTATGTGTGGCCTCCTCTGCCTCCCTCCAACAGGTGCAGGTTCTTCTTACACTGGAGGTCCCAGAGAAGGAGGCAGCACTCCAGGTGGGGTCTCACCAGGGCAGAATCCCCTCCTTGCCGTGCTGCCCATGCTGCTCTAGGTGCAGACCAGGACACAACTGCCTTTCTGGGCTGCAAGAGCACATTGCCAAGTCACTCTGAGCTTTTCATCCACCAGCATCCCCAATTCCTTCTCCTCAGGGATGCTCTCAATCTATTCTCCACTCAGCCTACTTTGTCCTTGGAATTGCCACAACCCACGTACAGGACCTTGCACTTGGCATTTTTGGACTTCATGACATTTGCACAGACCCATCTCTCAAACCTGTTGGGGTCTCCCTGGTTGGCATCCCATCCCCTCAGTCCCACCACACAGCTTGGTGTCATCAGCAAACTTGTTGAGGGTGCACTTGATTGTCCATGTCACTGACAAAGATATTAAACAGCATCAGTCCAACCCTGAGGAATAACATCTGTCACTGTTCTTCACTTGGACACTGAGCCATAGACCACAACTCCTTGAGTGCAACCGAGGAGCCAGCTCCTTACCCACTGAGTGCTCCACCCAGCAAATCCATATCCCTCAACTTAGAGACAGGGTGTCATGTGAGACAGTGTCAAATGCCTTGCACAATCCATGCAGGGGATGCCTGTTGTTTTCCCCTTATATATCAACACTGTAACCCTGTCATAGAATGCTGTAACCTCATTTAGCAGCTCTGAATTGCTGTTCTCTATTTGTGAATGAAATATAAATCCTGACATGGATGTTTCATCTTTAAAATAAAACAAACAAACAAAAAAAGAATACAAAATTACCTCCATAATGGCCGTGTGACTGTAACAAGAAGACATGATCCGAGTTCTTTTTAAAACAGAAATAACAATGCAAAACTAAATTCCATTACATTTATTTCATATGGAAATAATTTTAATCCCTTGACACCAAAATGCAAGGGCATATTTTAAGTAGCATTGGGGACACTGATTTGGGGAAAAGAATCGCTTAAAATTAAGACATGTAGTACCTTAAAGATAACACAAAAACTATCAAGTATTTCCACATTTTTATCTGAATAAACTTACAATCTTTCTTGTAAGCAGCAAAACCAGAGAGAAAATCAGTTTCCTTCCTAAAGCTTATTGAGTTGCACAGTTTTATTTTTAATCAATGAGGATAAAAAGTCTTTAAGACATAATATTTCTAGCAAGCATATACAACTAAGGTTGTTGTAAGACAAGAAAAGGTCAGAAAACATTGGTGCAACACGTTGCATTAATAAGACATGTTTTTGAATTATCTTAATAGCATTTGCCTGATTTCTTGGAAAGCTATTTGTGAAAAGCACAGTACAATTTTTACCACAGAAATAACGCCAGAAGCGGGCACATGGAAGGGCCCTGGCTAAAGCCGGGGGGCTCTGGAGTGCCTCTGCCAGGCTTTCCTAGAGGATGCAGACTAGTTCAAATCCAGCAACTCCTTTGGGAGAAGAAATGAAAACCAAACTTTCAGAGACGAGCTAACCCCAAGAGCCGACATTTAACTAAACTGCTTTTTCTGCTCCTGACCCAGGTGATAAATGGGGAGATGAGCCAAAGAAAGAAAACACGCATTTTTCTATTAAAATGCAGAACAAGAATTCAACCACTTTGAACTGCTGGGTACAGCTCACAGTGAAAGAGGAAATTCTGCCACTATTTCTGCAGTCTGGAGTGAACTTTACCAGGCTGAAGTGCCCAGTGGTAGGGGTGTGCAGATGCACAGTGCTGTTTACTCCTGGACTGTGGGTATTCAGCAGTGCCTGGTGGTTGCCTGGCTTTGTGCCGAGGCACCGAGGGCAGATGAAGTCTCTCACTTAAAGGAGCCATGGGCTGTAGCAGTTTCTGCCAGCGTGGCCTGTTCTGAAGCTTTGAATGAATCATCTGCTTTCTTCTTTTCTTTTTTTTTTTGTTTGTTTGTTTTTTTTTTTTTAATTTAATACTGTTGCTGTAGTGTCACCAGGAAAGCACTAAGAAGAACCACAGCCTTCTCTTATTTTGACAAGAATTTCAGGAGCAAAGTGCATTGGAGTAGGAAAAACAAATGTAATTTGCTTTGCAATAGGAATGAGAATCTGTAGCACAGATGTAATCATGACAATATCACTTAATGACTCCTCCAGCATCTACTTCATTAAACTGTTACCATTTACATTCTCCAAAGATGAAGAAAAGGTGATAAATGAAAAAAAAGAGAAATAGTTTCATGTTGCATTTGAGATGTTTTAAAAGAGTGACCCAAGATACTTATAATAGAAATGTTACATCTTTCCAAAGCTCTTAAAGAGCTGGTTTTGCAACTGATATTAAACACTACCTGCCCCGGGTGAACAGTGTGCTGTTTGAAGGGAAATTACCCCAGCAAGCATTCTGATTTCGTGATTAAATGATTGCTTTCATTCCTTTCCAGCTGTTTACCACTAATCCCATGGCCTGAATAACAAGAGAGTCTAAAAGACAGATCCACAAAGTGGCACAGGATAGTTATAATCCATTTGCATAAGCACCTATCATTTTCAGCCCTCATGTTCCCTTTACAATTTGCTGTGTTATAAGATCCTGTTGCTCCAGTTCTTGTCTGAATGATTATGGTCACACAATTACCTTCCCCGGTCAATATCTTTATTCATGAAAACATTGGCATTTCTTTTCAGAGTAATTGTAAAATGCCACTTTCAGAGGAATGCAGGACTCTACCAGCTCTATGGATAATGGGCATTTTAAAAAGAGAGCAGCCTGTTAGCAATTACCCTGTTCAGAA
The DNA here is from genome assembly GCA_013399695.1 of Formicarius rufipectus. Lineage (NCBI taxonomy): Eukaryota > Metazoa > Chordata > Aves > Passeriformes > Formicariidae > Formicarius > Formicarius rufipectus. Next base: position 1,719,289 of record VXAU01001192.1, read on the forward strand.
CAGGTGCAGGATTTGAATATGGGAACAATCTGTCTTCATATTTGTATTTCTTTGGGCTGCTCTGCTAAGACAAAGCCCTCTTTTTGCAGAGCCAACCTGAAAACAAACCCAGACCAAAACAACTAATACAAACCAGAATGTGCCCCTTCTCAGTAAAACCAGGAAGAATAAATGTGCACATATAAGTCATTCTGAGAAGTGCTGATCACTCACACTGGTTATTAACCTTGCAAAACATTTTGTGCTCTACTCCACCTTGATCATTTTTGTTCTAAGCAGAGAGATATTTTCTCTGGACCTGCAAGTGTCCATCCATGAACTGGATTTTGGCAAGTCTGGGGTTTTTGAAATAGCTGTGTCAACAATCTTAATTTCAACAACTCACAAAAAAATCAGAAACATTAATGGATTGTATTTCCTGTATTTTGGGCAGTATTAAGAACACATTCTACATCTTCCCACTCATTTTGCAATGTGCCTTGTAACATTTACTCAAACACAATGAGCTAGCTATTACACTAGACAAACAAGTAAAAGCCTAACTTCTAAAGCATCCCAGCAAAACCCCTGTCCAAGGTCTATGCACAGCAGATGAGTTGAAAATTTGTGGTCATTACTCATGCATGCAATAAATATAAAAGCAGAGAGAGGGGTCAGCACAACTGATCAAAACAGTGTGGTACATGCACAAGTGAAAATTTGTGGTTCTCTGCTTTTTTTAACCATCACAGTAGTATTCACATTGGCGGCACAGAAAAACAAGGGCAGGGAGGAAGCAAACTATCACAGTGCACAATATTAAAGGAAATACTGAAAATGCAAGTCATGGAAAATACCACCACAAGAACTCTTGAGTAGCTGGGGCAGAGGGAGAACTGGATGAAATAACAATGGATAAGAGAAATGGTTTGTATTTGAAATAAAAAAATCAGTCACAATGTAGAGAAAAGCTACAGCAGGCAAAGGAATTCCTTTGGCTTTTGCGAGTGTGTCTCATGCAAGGCACTTCTGTGAAGAGGGATAATGCCAGGTGCAGTTACTGCAGCATCAGAGGCAATTCCACTGTCCCTCAGGATTTCCAAGTTGTTATTCCTTTGCATCCTATATTCACAATCTTTTATAGTCTGTTTCTAACAAGTTTCAGAACTAAAAATACTGCATTCTTTTTCCAGTCCAACAGAAATACTTGAGGAGTTAAGGAGAATAACAAAGTTCTGACAAGATGTTAGTAATCATCTTGAGACACGAAAGTACGTAAGTACATGACAACTACAGAATGCCCACCTATAGAGATTTCTGCAAGTCCCTAAGTATATGAACAGCTAATATACTAATTATAGCTAATGAACAGCTGATTTATTAAATATTACTATTTTCAACACTCAACTGCGAATTTCACCTCCACACAGTTGTCAAGAGGAGTCACACACCCTTTTGAGGGCCTGAGGCTCACTGAAGGCTCTGCTTGTGACTTAAGGTTATGTTCCCAATGTCTTCATCAGACCAAAGCTCCAATATTCACTTCATGTTTTGTTCTTTTCATCACAAAAGTCTCATCTTGAAGCTGATGAGATTTTTGTCTGAGGATGAGAAACTGCCTCTGCATCCTGAAGACTGCCTGCAGGATTACATGGCAATAAAGCAAGTAGCTCATTTCCAGTGAGTCCATCCATCATTAGCATCTGCAGAAAATCAACAATTCATTTGCCATAATTAAAGAAAATTCTTAGAGTATCTTACTAAAGCAAGTATTGCCAAGGACAGAAAAAGATGATAAAGCAGCAGCCAAAAACATGGTATTATTCAGGTTATCGTGATGTAACACAAGTCTATATAAATACTGGCTAAGTCATTTATGGCCAAAAAGGTATTTTTACATATTCTTATTGATCTTAACTTTAATGAAATGGCAGAGGATAGTAACATATTTCTTCCATTCTTATTATGTTGAAGAAAAATCCCCCAACCAAGTAAAATACTGTATCTCAAAAGGAAAGGTGTAAAAAAAAAACCAACCAAACAAACAAAAAAACACAAAACAAACAAACAAAAAAAACCAGATGAAGTGATACATGTTGCATACCCTCAGCTCTTTCCACAGATGTAACAAAGTTGTTTGCTGGAATTGGTCCTTGTCATTGCTCAGAAAGAAAATTACACTTTCCCTGATAGCTTAAAAAAAATAAAATTAAAAAAGTCTTCAAAGTGTATTTTTATTTCTCAATATATTTGCAAGGTTCCATAAGAGATGACTTTTAAAACTGACATCATCAGTTTTGACAACATGTCACACTCCACTGAAGGTCGAGGTTGCTAAACTGCAGTAATGTCACATAAGTCATACTCAAGTTTGTGCCACGTAATTTTACAATTGAAATTGAACACAGGGCCCCTGTATTTAGTGGTATGAAACAGAGCTCTGCACTGGTGCATGACTGTCAAGTAAGATACCTGCCAGGGTAGAAAAAAATTGCCTTCTCACTGTATGGGTATTCACACACACATTTAATTTTCTGCCATTTAAGAGCCCTAGAGAATGGAATTGCAAAAACATTTTCTTATATATAAGTGAGATTAAGTTGGGAGTTGTCAAAATACAGAACACATTTTATAAAGGTTACTTTGCAAATTTACATCAATATTTTTCTACTTGTTTTCAGATTTGCACAGAACTTACTTACAAATGGAACAAGTGATTTAAATTCAAACGTGCATTAATAAGACTCTGTGTGCACATACATATGTACAAACATATACGTACCATTCAATATATATAATGATTAATATTATTTGAGACACCAGTCCTATAAATAAATTAAAGTGTAAATAAACCAAAGAGTGTCAGTACCAGAACGGGGAACTCTGTAATCTGCACTTAGAGGGATCTAAGGCAGTAGAAAGTTAGATGACTTTCCCAGAGTTGAGAGAGAATGATAAACCTGCATTTTTTATGCAAATATTTGTGAGCAAAACTGTAGCAAACAAAATTATTTGGCCAGTACCACTGGACTCTGATCAGGAATTTATCATGCAGTTTTTCACAGTCTGGTTCATGATTAAGTTACCTGCTTGTCAAAAAAAAAAAAAAAAAAAAAAAAAAAAAAAAAAA
>VXAU01001192.1:1722456-1751301 GCA_013399695.1 Formicarius rufipectus
TACTATGATTCCATGATCAGAAATAAAGATATGGATTACTCCTGTATTTTTAAGGGGAAAAAGACCAGAGGGGTGATCAGGAAATTTATAGATTTGATACAGTATGCTATGTTATATAGAATTAATACATGTAATAACCCAGTGGAACCATGACCACATTTCACTTAAAGACATCCCATTTTTCACACACATACTCACACAGTTAATTTATAAAAAATTATTTATAGAAAGATGATAGGTCACAAAATCATCTTATATATCCTCCACTCAATTAAAAAGCAAATGCAGTACCAGTATACAAAAACAACAAACAAAAAACCAACCAACCAATCAAACAAACAAAAACTATCAGGAATTTCTTTGACTTTTTTTTTTTTCAGTGTAATTCTAGATAATTCAAAACTCCAGCTTTTTTTCCCCCTGAAAACTCCACCTACATAAAACACTTCAAAGGCCCTCTATCCAATATCTTTCATGAGGAAATGTGAGCCACCCAATAATGTAGCAGCTCTTGACTGATCCACAGAAAAGGAGAATGATTCACAGTGGGATAAAGTTTTGGATATTGCTACAGAGGGCTGGCACAGCATCCCAGCCTGCTCTCTTTTCCTTTGTTTAACCCCACAAGAGACAGGCTGAGGGGCTGGGACAGGAGCTGGGTGGGGGGTGACCCACTCAGATCAGCAGAAATGAAGAGGCCAAAGAGATATTCCATGGAATGTCGTGCTCCACAACCAAACTGGAGGTGGAGGGCAAAGGGTACACACCTTCCAAGTGGCCGTTGCTCAGAGACAGGCTGGGCACGTGGAAATCATGGAATCAATTAGGTTGAAATGGAAAAGACCTCTGAGATCAAGTCCAGACTACAACCGAACACCACCACAGCAACTAGACCATGGCACTGAGTGCCATGAATAGGCTTTTCTGAAACCCTTACAAGTATGGTGAGTCCTCCACCTCTCTGAGCAGCTCATTCCAATGTCTAATTACCCTTTCTGTGAAGAATTTCTTACAAATGCCAGACATAAACCTTACCTGGCACAACTTAGGACTTAATCTTCTTCTTCTCTCACTAGCTGCCTGGGAGGCAGTGAGTGATTGCTTTTGCATCCATTAAATTTTTGCTTTCTTTTATCTGGACCTACGAGTTTTTTCTTCCTGTTCTCACCCTTCCCACAGCAAGGAGAATGAGCAAGTGGCTCATGATACTCAGCTGCTGGACAGGTCAGCCCAGCAAGCATGCATGACCTGTTCTCCAACACTTTCCAGCATCTGCATTTAATGACTGCACCACTACATTATCTTTTCTTTCCTTCCACTGAGATTACATCGTAGCTGCCCCCACTACAGCAGGAAACTGTCTCTTTGAAACAAGAGTGTGGATTAAGAGTCAAGATGCTCCCATTGGCAGGCTTTTCCAGATGCTGTTTTCATTTAAAACCAAAGAAATGCAGATCTACTGAAGTCTGCTCTAGCAAAGCCTGGACATTCTGAGAAACAACTCAAATGAACCTTTGATTGAGGGATAAATAATCCCTTGTGAACTTCTGACTCTCAGAGAAAGCTCCTTTGGTAATTGGGAAGTTCCAGCTCAGCAAGGGACATAGAGAATTAAGCAGAGAAGGCTCCTATATCTGGTATTTGTGTAGTTAGTAGAAATAAAGCAGGATGAAGAGGAAAACCAGAGGATGAACCACAAAAAGACACTGTCGCTCCACATGGAGTTCCTACTTTTCACATAGCTCTGTATTTAGAGTGGCTGCATAAAAAACACAAAAGAGCTGTGAAGAGAAGCACAGAAGAGAACTGTATTAATGATGCTTGCAAAAAGGTGCTCAAAGCCTTTGTTGGCTGGGGCTTAGGTACTGTATTTTCATGCAGTATGAAATAACAATAATTTTTTTCTTGTGTATAATTTAATATTTCTGTTAAACAAAGAAGGATGTCTCTGCACTGCACAAAACCAGCCCTGTCACTGACATTTCCATTAATGCACTGAAGGTAATTTGTTGTCTACAGATCCAGTATTCACAACAGATACTCAGCTCAAAATCTCTCCTTGGCTCTGAGCTTTAATAAAAGAGCCAAATAATTCCTCCAGATCCACTTCAACAGCTCCTACTGAAATGTCTGGAGGCAGAGGAAAATATTTGACTCAAGTGAAGGTGTTGCCCAACAAAGGCTATAATACTGTGGCTTTCCTATATCCACTTAGATGTACTGTCACCCTTAAAGGAAATGGATTCTTGCAATACCCCATGATTCTCCAGATTAATGATTTTAAAAGTGTCACCTTTCATTTCCTTTTTCTAAAGACTTGTTTGTTTTTTAACAAGAGTGAATGAATATACTCATTCTGTCCTCTAAAACAAGCTACTAGAAGTCAAAATCCAGACCCATATGGGCAACTAATTTGACTAACTTATTCAATAAGCTACAAAAGGAGTTTTCCCAGATTCAAGCCATACAAAAATGGGTCCACTGGTAATCTTGAATGTTCATAAAATACAAACCACTTTCAGAGCAAAGATGGGGGTGGGAAACAAACTGAAGCAAACAAACCACCCACAGAAGTGTGGATTTTATCATAGATAAGTGGCAATGATTAACAAATGTCTTTTCAAACTGCTGGAAACCTGCCAAGAATTATTTTTCAGCTAATTCACAAAAAAGGAATTTTATCAAGTCGTTGATGTAGCTAACACCTGACTTTTGCAGGACATTTTCCTTCTTTACATTTTCAGTTGATTCTATACCTGTGGGGTTTCTTCCTGTCTTCTACAGCTCACAGTGCCGTATGTTCCTTATTCCCTGTTGAGTAACCAAATAATCTTTTACATCCCCGTCCCCTTGGTGCAAACAATTTATGAAATTTTCTGGAAGCAGCTCTATTATAACTTATGAGATTACAACTTCAGTCAGCTCTAGCTGTCCCCACAGGATCAAAATTTTGAATACTGTTAAAACTACCCCAAACATCCTTGAAGCCAACCTGACACACAAAGAGATGGAGTCAGCAGCTGGCTGCACACTGCACCCATCACTTCTGACTCCAGTGGCCCTTGGAGGAGAGTCAAAGAGTGTGGAGACCTGCAGCCAAATCCCCCTGTTTCTGCTGGGCACAGGGTATTGAAAATGCAAACAAAGTACTAAAATAGCTGTTGTGCAGCAGATTGCTTGAGAAAACAAAGCCCAGATACTGAACTCCATCCTTCCTAACTTCCCCACCAACCCAGTCGGAAGATAGGGAAAAAAAACCAACCAAACAAACAAAAAAAACCCTCTAAACAAACAAAGGTAAAACAAACCAAAAGAGGCTCTGACAAAACTGACTCTGACACAAGTTGGTCTGGTGGACCAGCTAGTCCAAAAATTAATGTTTCCTCCCCTCTGCCTCCAGTGTTACTGGTCATCACAAGCCTTGCAAATAACCCCATCACACTTCTTAGCAACAGAGGAGCCAAAGACACTTTTCTGTGCAGCCTTCTCACCTTGACTTTCCTGGGGGTAGAACTGGGAACAAGACACAGGGATTTTTTTGTTTTCTTCTTTTTCATGAAAACTAGTGTCAGTAAAAAGCTCAGCTTCTGAAATCAAATCTGTCAGTAACGTGGAGTCCTATTTCCCTTAATATTTTATACAGAAGTCTTTGAGGGATTATCACATATATGAAAGTGAAAAAAAAAAAGAAAAGTATTAATCTCATCAGTTCATCAAGGCTACCTGCCTGGAACAGAATAATCTGCAAAACAACATAATACTTTAATTGCATGATGTTCCAGCATGATGTACCAAGAGAAGTTGAAGCAATACATCCTATAGGAAAAAACTTGAAGTTTCTAATCCACTATAGTAACAATTGCATCTCTACTTTGCTGATACAAATCTTAATTAAAACATATAAGAATGGTTTCTTATGTACCATGGTTGGAATGTAGTAAACTGGGGCACTTTTATAAGAGTCATTCTTCTGACCTATCAAAACAGATCTTGATGGCAATTACTCCATTATTTCCCCTGAAAGGGGAGTATACATACATTATTTTATTTACACTTCATAATGCAAACAGGATTTTACAACAAAATTGAAATAGGACATTTTTACTTGATCATTTTATAACCTGAGTAACTTTTTTTCTGTGCAGTTAGGGAGAGTGTTTACATCTTGCTATAAACAGAAAGCTGGATTGTTCTTTCGGTAAGAATGGGGGGAAAAAAAAAAAAAAAAAAGGAAAAAAAAACAAACCAGGCATCCGAAAACAGTCAAGAGAATAATGGTAAGTTTTGCAATGCACAACTGCACCAACAATAATTGTATATGCCAGTTCCTGAAACAAGAAACTACTAAAAATATTAGCATTGACTCTCCTGGGTGCCCTTTACCAAAGTGGTAATCAAAAATTACAGTTTACCCCAAAGCTGCCTACGTGTTACTCACCATCCACCAGGAGATGCACCACCCCCTCCGAATATATCTGTGTCCATAGCCAACACACTGCAAGACACTGCAATAAGAATGTTTTATTTTCAGTGTTCTATGCATGCCCTGAGGTTATTAGTTGCATATTTAGGTAACCCTGCAAGTGAGCAATGAAAGAAACCCTTGGTGCTTTTGTCAATAATTTATTTTAAGGCTTCAACTTCAAATATTCAAGCAAACCAAGCAAGAACAGGGTAGAAACTCTTTTTAAAATATGAGACCCGTTGTAGCTCTGCCAGCCAGCCAGTAATTACTGCTTAATGTGAAGGTTACAAAGGAAAGAAAAACATATTATTCAGATTACAAATGAAGCCACTGTTGTAGTAGGAAGGAGAAGAATTAAATCAATGCCTCAGCTACAGCCACTTTATCAGGAGGGGGCCACAAGCAACACTTGTTTGTTCCCCCCATGACCACCCACATCTCCATGAATCCAGTAAGTGGAGGTGCAATTCCTGGTGCTCTGACTGCAGCCAGGTTGATTTGCAGACTTCCCCAGGTAATTAGGCACATGAATGGAAGAAATTATTGGTGCAACTAATCATGGCTCAAATACAGAAGGCAATTCCTGAAATCTTTGTCAGATAAGACGGCATAGGCGGAAGGAAAAGCAAGTGGAAGGTCACTCGGTTCAAACAGCACAAGCCACCATGTACAGCTCCACCTCCCCAGGGCTCCTGCCCTCTGTGACTGGCTTTCCAAAAGACTCATTCTTCCAGAAAAAATAAATGATAATAAGCCCTCTCTCACCACAAAGAACTCCTTCCTGACCCGCATTTATCCTGCTACCTGTACCTGATCACCCAGGCAATGACAGCTAAATCAAGGGCAGATCTAGCTACTGCCAGATGGCACTTACACATAAATGTGTATTTAAAGAAACAATGATCACATTTTCAATTATATATCTGATTTTCAATCCTACACCTTTTATGGGTCACTGTCTTCTGAGATTACAACAGCGATTTTTATACCTAGTTTAGGCTGGTAATCACAGGATGGGTAAAACTTCATTAAGTACAATAAATGGTGGTACATTCTATAAACCACTAAAAACTGTTTTGCTTGTGCTAACTCACACAGAAAGGCAGCACCTGCAGCAGCCAAAGCATCAGCTGTGCTCTTTTCCCCTTCAGTTTATATTGCCTTCCACAAAACTCACTCCACAAAAGTTGCCTACACCACAGTCTTTCAGCAGTTAAAAGGGGCTCTGAGCCTGCCTGCAGTTTAATATACCAGGTGACACAGATGATACAAGGTCAAAGGAAAATAAAATACATGGAGTATGGAAAATTACCATCACAGAAACATCATGATTATCTCAACGTGAAGAGCTGCAAAATGGGACTATGTAGAGCATTTTCACATTTTTTTCCCCCTCCTTATTTACAAGTTTTCCATCCCAGTTGTCAGCTTTACATCTATGTCCATATTCAAGCTGGTATCATGGGGGGTTTATACCAAAAGAAAGGAAAACAATTCAGTGAATAAAAAAGACCTTAGAGGACAAAACAAACACATTCAGAAATTCAAAATTTTGTAAGACTTACAAACCACAGTGCCTAAAGCTTCATGAAAGCATAGCATTTAGCACAATCATATTAATGTAATTAGAAAATACTACTAAGTTTAAAAAGAAAACTAAAATTATACAAACACTCTTATCAATGAAGTTTTCTGTAGACTGACAACAGTAACAACCTTGTAGTGTATTTCAGAGTACTGTAAGTTTGTTAGTTGAACACTGAGTGCTTGTCCATCTCAGTAGAATAAAACCAATGGAATAAAATTCATTAGGCAATATTTTAAGTCCTTTTCTGACTCATTTCTTAAGTCCTCAGAAGGTTTTTCATTTGTCATTGTGCCACATAAGAAATCACCCAGTTGAAGGACTGAAGAAAATCACAACCCTGGTCTAGTCAGTCGTTCACAAATGAGATGATAAAAATGACTACCTGAGGTGTGATTACAACCAGTAGTTTTTAATAATTCTTACATCCATGCCATCTGTCTTGCTGCTTTACAATACATGAGCCAAGTTCAGTCTTCAGGAGTATCTACTCAAACCTTTTGAACTTGGCCACTACTGTTTTAAGACTTCTCTTTAAATTGCTAAAATCTTCACTAACACTCAGTTCCTTTGGAAAATCATTTTCCTTATTGTGTTTGGTAAAACTGGAAGCACATGAAGAGAACATTTGCTATGGCAGGTGACTGAAATTTCATTCCCCTTTCCATTTAGCCCATTATTCTCCACCTACTCTTGGTTTTGTTTCCCCTTATACTGATAGAAGAGAGTTTAAATTATCACCATTTCTTCAAAAGCTCTCCACTCCCTCTCAGCTTTACTTTCCCATGTTCTACAGACACCATATAAGTCTCTTTTCCCTTCCACAATTCTCATTTTCTATGCATGAGTTTTACTGTCTAGAGGTATAAGTAGTTACGTTATCTATAGCAACCATTAAGATCTTGAAAGGAAAAGCCAAATCATTCTGCATTATCAAGAGTTCATGGCCATAAGAATAACTTCTGATATTTCTAAATGCATTTAAGCACATAGCGGTTTCTTTGAAAAGAACAACTTTAAATAAGATTCAAGTAAAACCTCTTATCTATGAGCAATGTTGTGGTGTGGAACTGATTCCTGGCCAAGTAACTGCATTTTATGGGTGGAAAAAAAACAAAACAAAACAAAAACAAACAAACAAAAACCAAACAAAAATAACAAACAAACAAAAAAAAACGCACCAAAAAAAAACTTTAAAAGTAACATCTAGGTATCATTTTAATGGTCTTCAAAGTTACAATGCCTATGAATCTGCAAAGATTGTTTTAGCTGCTTCAGCTGAGAGGCAAGGCTGACTTTTATCTCTGCAGTCCCTGTGGATGTCCATAAGGGAACTCTGAGGTTACTTTACTATTGATGAGCCCACAGTGCTCCCTGTGTGAATTAACCAGAGCTCTTAGAGAGCCTTCAGCAGCTCCTGGACCCCTGCAGTGCTTTGAGCATGCAATGCACAATGCAAAGACAATTTACATTCTCTCCCAACACCTGCTTATCTCCAGGATTTAATGCTGCAACATTTATTAGCTCACATCAAAAAGGATTTGTCAAAAATAAGTAGCACTGCCAATCAAACAAAATCCTCACAATTCTTTGCTATTGTGAACGAAACACTTTTCTGCCAATCCTTTCTTTTGAGCTAACATTGTATTTTGTCAATGAAGGTAACACACTTCGTGTCTCTGCAGTATTTACAAGGAAATATTACATTATACTAGAACTTTATTCATCCACACTGAAAATCTGCATAACTTATTTTACTTCAATACCAACAATTCCACTAAAGTCCTAATAAAGTTTACGTACTGTATTTTCATTCTCCTGTACTTCAGTGTTTACACAGAGCGCCATGAAAACCTACCCTACAGTACCTTGACACTGCCCCTCCAAAACACAGAGAAAGCACAAAAGCAAATATGGGTTCAACATTGGTTTTGAGCTAATACACAAATTTCTGGGTTTATTATCCCAGTATATAATCAGAGCAGATCTGTCTACACAGATAGAACCATTCAGAAGACATTAAAGAGGATCAACCATTCTGGGAATCAGTAATTAAACCACTGTTGGAACATCCGTTTTGCAGGTTTTCAGACTAAGGAGTCAGAAGCAGTTTCTAAGACAGAGCCCTCACTGATACTGATGGAATCTGCAAGATGACCTTGTCCGACAGTGAACTGAGAGAAGAAGCCTGTGAATATTCTGAGGAATTATATATGTGAAGAGCTCTATTAATAAAGTTTAAATTTAGATAAAAACTGTGTGAATTCACTGATTTTATAAAATATATCTTAGTTGATATTTAGCTATAACTGTGATGTTAGATAGTTTTGATGGAGTGTATTAGTTTTAGAAAGATGTCTAAGTGTGTGTTAATATAGTCCTTTCTTGTACTCTCAAAATCCCTGCACAGTGGAACATAAAGATGCAAGAATGTAAACACTGGAGAAGGAGGAGAAGCCTTTTCTGCTATTCCTGAGTGGAACTGTAACTTTAGGAGAAGAGGAATAAACGCTCATTTTTGTTTTTGATGCGGTCAAGTTGTCTTATTAACAGCTAAGGCTTATCAGCCTCTTACTAAGACACTGAAACTGTGTCTGTGCAGAAAGTCATCGGCTACAAACCACAGGGCAGAAAACTGACCTGATGGACACAGAAATGGGGTAAAACCTCTTAGCTGGGAAGGCCACAGGGCCCCAAAGCAGTCAGCAAGAGCTCTGTGCCCAGGTGATGTAGAAATGCTGATCTGGCCTGCAAATGGGCTCATATGAAGAACAACCTAGCTCAGGGATGAAAAGTGTCTTCCCACAGGGGAAAGTCATCCTGCGTTGGAAAGTTATCCAAATATATAATTTGGATAGAGGGAGGGTATTTTGTGATTGAGTGGATCTGGTTAGGGGACATACAAACACTTCCTGCCTATCAAACAGAAATAGGTATCTAGGTTCAAAAAAAAAAAAAAAACAAAAAAAAAAAAAAACAAAAAAAAAAAAAAACAAAAAAAAAAAAAAACAAAAAAAAAAAAAAACACCAAACCCAAACTAACTTAAAACTGGGTATAAAAGCATTAAAACAAAATGAGTTTACAAAGAATGCCATTTTGCTGGGAGGCTTGAATCCAGAGTTTTAATGCATACAGTAGTTTTTCTTAGGAAATACTTTTCCAAGGCAAAATCAATTCTATAGTCTGTGTCTTTAAAGTGATGCTTCTAACTCCTCACACATGAATTTCCACCTTAAAGGCATCCTGCTTTCAGGTATGATAATTTTATTTTAGCAAAGTGGTTAGGGAGACTTTGAGCCTACTCCGATGGGAATTCTCTAATTCCAGAAAGGAAGAAGTCCCAGAGTTGCTTCCCTCGGTGCATATATTCCAGCAAGGCCATTTTGAGGACAAAACCTAATTATCATTTTGACACAGTTTTACCTTCAAAACCAAACATGAAAGTAATAGTATAATATGCCTCATTTCCCTTGTCTATTTTTTCTATTTTAATTTTCTAATTTTAATGAACAAAGGCACTCCAGAAGCAGATTCATTACACATAAAAATAGACTTCAGCCTCCAAATATGACCTTTTAATTAAAATATAACAGATCATTTAAAAAAATTATTTCAAGAGCTGAAAACACTGGAAATACAATTCTTTAAATATATATATATTTATAAAAGAGAGAAACAGTGGCCAAAGTTACAGACACTTTCATCCTCAAGGGAAACTAATGCTGTTTGAGAAGTGAGTGGAGGGCACAGGATATCACAATTACACCAATTCATTTTCTGCAGAACTGAGGAACTGAGGCACAAGTCAAAGTGGCAAACAACGAAACCTTCAGTTCCCACCAGCACAAATCCACACATACTTGCTGTCTAAATTCTTGAAAGAGCTTTGAATGACTTTCAGGAGAAGGATGACAGTCCGAAGACACTGTGGTGGTGTTTTCACCGTTAGTCAGAGCACCATCCTAAAGGTAGGTACCATGGAGCATTTCCCACCCCCAGCTCTGAGCAGGAGCATGAAACATTGCTCAGAAAATATTTAAGTGAGGACTCAAACCTGCCTGAAGAGCAAGTAAAGAGTTCAGAGGCAAATCTGCCAAGGCTCTCCATTTGGACTCAAGAACTGTCACAGCAACCCTTCACAACACAGAGATCAGTCTGAAGGGCTGGGAAGGGATGTTAGTTAAGCGATAGATGGTGTTATGAATCAGAGAACCACCCACATGACCGAAAGAACAAGTGGTAAAAAGCCAAAAAGGATACGGAACATGTCAGTGTCTGGCTTGAGGGAAGACCCAGCCAGGTTCCTATCAAAATTTGTACCTGGGGAAAGCCTTTGAAAAGAGGTTGAAACCACAGGACAGGAGAAGCCTGGAGGCTCATCCCTCTGGCTCCTGCACAGAGGCTGTGTAGCCGTATGAAACAAGAGCAAGTGCCTCCTCATCGCTGCTGGATGACTTGTGAACAACAGTTTCCTCCTGGAAACTTCATTATTTCTGCACTCCCCAGCAAGAACAAACAAAACAGCTGCAACTACAGAAACATGAGGTGAGCTCTGTTCCCTTGTAGCCACTGAACTCCCACCCCATGGAGCCAGATGACTGGATGGGAAAGGGGGAAACTGCTTTTCTAGCAGAGGGTGAGGTGTGCTCATGTTGTACCTCCTAAGCAGTCTTGCAGAAAACCTGCACACCAGCAGCTCACTCCCCTTTGATGTTCACCCAGAGATGGGGCAACTTCCATCATCTCTACACAGACAGCGACACCACTACCAATCCTAAACTTGTGTGTGTACTGAGCAGTCTACCAAAAAGAAGGATCCTTTACCTACTCCAGAAGTTTATAATGGAAGAAAGTCTCTTTTTCCTTCTGCTCTTGATGGCAGTGATAGAAGAGACAATTCATAACTACGACTGTTCTTCTACAGCTAATCCAGTAAAGCTATCTACTTCACATCATGCTGGTTTGCACATCACTGAAGACAGTATAATAAAACTCATATATACAATATATAATACAACTATATATGCAATATAATATAAATCAACTTTTCTCCCACCAAGAAAGCTCTTTTTTAAAAATAGTTCTTTAATTTCAGTTTAACAAAAGATACTACTACTCATCTGCTTCACATCCATCATGACATATCTACCTGAACAGACACTATTTTCTTCCCTACTAGTTCCTATCTAAAAGCCACGTTTTTCTTTGGCTGTTGGTGATAGAGATGAGTAGAATGGTCATATATTGCTTTCCAAACATTCTGAATTGGCAAGTTTCAAGCAAACTTTCTGGGTGCTCTCCATGACCATGGTTCCCAGGGCAAACAGGTGCCCAGAAGTGCTGCCTTTGCCAGAGGGCACAGCACATTTTAAAACAAAGTATTTTCAGTGGCTGCACACTGTCTCTTCAGGCTGCCAAATCCAGGGGGTTCATTACTAGGCAGGAGGTAACAACTCACATGGCGTTTCAGGTTTCAGTATTTGTTTGGTGCCTCACTCTGTTACTCAGAGGAGTTGTGATCTTTGCACTTCAGATGCCAACATGGATGAGAGCCAGCCTTAAAAGAATGTAAAGCTGAACTGCCAGGGAAGTAATGATTAATTAAATTCAGAGGAAGTGGATTCAAAAAATGTTTGAGGTAACATTAATTTTAAAACTGTCTCAGTATTCCACACACATGCCTTGGATTTTATATATTGCCAAACATTAAGAAGAGTTTTGGGAAGGATTATGAACAGGATGAGTTTTCACAACAGTCTCTTTCATTTTCTGACTGCAGAGAAATGAGATATGCAAGACTTTCATTTTTCTTTCCCCACTTCAGCATCTGCAAATGTTCCTGCAATTTCCTGGAAATAATCTTCATTTTGCAGGTTACCATGTATCAGTCCCTTGTTTCAGAGTTAACAGCCGCTTCTTGACAGAAAATAAAGACAAAAAGACAGAGCTGAAGATTAGGGTTTGTCCTGCTTCAAACAGCTCTGTGTTGCAGCATGCATCTTCACAAGAGTATTAACTAGGTTTGGGTTATTTTTTTTTTTTACAACTTAACACGTTAAGCCAGAGTCTCTTTTCAGCTCCAGCTCTGCAGTAGTGGCACCAAAATCACACATGATTCCAGCGCAGATGAAAGCCAAACTGAGCCCACTGCTTTCTGAGGCAGAGCACAGGGATGCACCACGTATCTCACCAGGGTAAGGTATGGGAGTCACCCAAACATAAATTTCCAAGACAATGAGAAGTTGCCCTCCAGCAGCACACCTCAGAAAACAAAACATGGTGGACTGACACCAGCACATTTTAAAGAAAAGGCTCCCCTCCTCGATGAGGGCTTTGCTGGTAGTGAGACACACCAACTACCTCAGGCAGAGAAGATGGGGATTGAATCCTAAGGTAGGACTCTCTATAAATCATCTTTTGAAGCTGTGCCCTTGATGATCCCTCAAAGCTGCTATTGCTTTGGTTGAGTAAGCCCTGAAACCTTCTAGGACTGAAGACCTTTACTTCTGTAAGCTCTTTTCATACACTACTTTAACAAAGAAAGTTTTTGAAGCAGACAATTCTTTATCGACTTCTTCACACTGTCTGAAATGCTCTCTTAAATTTTATGGATCTCTCAAGATAAATGAAGTGCCCTTCTGGAATTCAGACAACAAAAAATGACTTACAGTTTCTTTGATCCCGCTGAGGATTGATACATCCTTATTTGAACAAACAACTGTGTGGTAAACCTGGATCTGGGTTATAGGTGGTCCATCACAACAATGAACCCAGCATTACTCAACACCAATAATCTATTTTCAAAATGCAGAGGTTTTCCCTAATAAAGTTTTTTTAAGCTTCAGTGCTACACCCTTGTGCATCCATACTTTGCTTAGGCCATGAATGCACCTCCAGAGCCTCCTATTAAATGTTCATTCAGTGATGTTTTCCATGCATGGACCACAAAACTGAACTGTTACTTGCAATGTTTAAACTCACCATATTTCAGTAATTTCAAGTGATAATCTGCTACTCAGGATCCTTCAAAGTTGCCTTGGCAATCACCTCTAAGGGTTTCTATTGCTACTGTTTGGACCACAAAGAACTCTTCTTTCCACAAAGACCTGTCCGTGGACATCATGCAGAGAAAGTCCTCTGACAGCAGTATCTGCCTGCACTCCTTACGTATTTTCTTATTCTAATCTCTCCCTGCTCTTTCCATATCCTTTACTAATTTCTATGCTTTCTTATATCTTAATACATTTTAGTGGCAAATTGTTGCTGTTCTTGTCCACTAAATACCCCTAAACCTGTGTCAAAGAACTGTCTGATCAAGTCAGTCTTCCTAAAAACGTGCCATATCAATCCAAATGCTTGAATATACTCTGGATTTCAATTCAGGTTTTACCTTTCCTACCTACCCTCAGGATTTTCTACTGTCAGTGCTTATAAAATCATAACAAACACCTCCAGATCTTTCTGAATTGTTAGTAACCTGCTTAGGGCCCCACAGAGTCAAACAATGAAAAAAGTAAAATGCAAATTAAGATTGTTAATGTTCTCTGCTTTACAGACCAAGGAAGTGAGCACAACCAACGTGTGGCTGATCCAGTAGAGTCCCCACAGCACAAAAACTCTGCCTTAACCCACTGCAGACATGCAACACTTCATAGGCAAAGTGACAAGGACATCTCAAACTCTTTTCTTTAGCTGTATTATTTGTCCATTAACTTCTGTAACAAATGCTTGCCTTTTCCCGTCTCTACTGTTTAAGTAGTGTATATTCTTGCTGAAAAATATAATTTATATGGCATTCCCAGTCTTCAAACTAGGAGGGAATACATGGTTCTCTAGCCCCAGATGAAGAGTCATTGATTCTCCTTCCTCTGTGTTTCAGTGTTTATACTGGGCATGCTTGTTACAGAAGGCCCTGTTTAGGTTTGAATATTCAGTCAAAATTGTACCTGTTAGTTTTATAAGAATTGCACCTTCCTAACAAGAAATACAAGACTAGAAAAGGAATTGAAAAAATAAAATCTAAAAAAGAAAAAATGGAAACCACAAAAAAACCCCACCCCAACCCAGTATAATCCTGTTTATTTCCTTAATGGATTAAAATAAAACCCAAATACAAATTAAGAGAATCAACAGAGTAGCACCAACTGTGAAGTTAATAAAACTCCTTTTACAATCATGAACGACCTGGAAAAAACAGATATAGTTTTTTCCTCTCCCACTTATGTAATACACTAAATCACTCTAAGTGTTTAAAATGCATATTAAATTATTGACCATACCAATCTCTCTAGTCCATAAAAAGCCTTGCAGAGAAAAGCTTTCCCCACCCACCTTAGAGCTCTGCTGGCTGTATCTGTGCTGCAGAGCCCTTGGCACAGGTCTCCCCTGGGCCCCAGGAGGCATCTTTGCTGCCTTAAGACACAGTTATTTACTTGTGAGGGACTTTTGTATTTCAAGATGACCAAAATAAAACAAGGCCTGTGCTGCTTCATTTAAAGCTTGTTTTAACAGCACCCAGCACTGAGGAGATACACAAGTGTGCTGAAGCCCATCCCAAAGATGTGAACCAGGTGGTGCACCAGGTGGTGCACAAGGTTTCTGGGGCGGCTTTGGAGAAACACGTGGAGGCTGGGGAAGGGACAGGCAGGGATGGAAACTCAATGCAATCCCAAAAATAGACCCTACAATGAGCAGTTCCTGCACCAAACTAAACCCAGAAAACACACCTGGGGTTTACCTGCTGAAGAAGGAGCTGGGTCCCTCCAAAGGGAGCCCAGGAAATGACCAAACCTGAGGCAGTTTGGGTAACTGGGAATAAAATCTCAGGGTCGTGCAGGGAGCAAAGTCATATGGCAGCGTATTCTGTGGCCACAGTGTCCATGGTAAAAGAACACACACTCATTGCATGTGTATTATTGCAAGCTTCCTCAAAACGATCATCTTGTTACATGAGGATCAGCGCGGCCAAGTCAGATATGGCGAGGCTCTCTCTGAGCCCTTTCCAATAACCAATGGTGTGAAACAAGGTTGTGTTCCTGCACCAACTCTATTCACAATCTTCTTCAGCATGATGCTCCAAAGGGCCACGGCAGATCTCGATGAAGAAAAAGGCATCTACATCCGGTATCGTACCGATGGAAGCCTCTTCAACCTAAGGAGGCTGAAGGCCCACACTAAGACCCTAAACCACCTTGTCTGCGAGCTGCTTTTTGCTGACGATGCTGCCCTTGTTGCCCACACAGAAACAGCTCTGCAGCGCTTAACATCCTGCTGTGCAGAGGCTGCTGAGCTTTTGGGGCTGGAAGTCAGCCTGAAGAAGACAGAAGTTCTCTATCAACCTGCACCTCAGGAAGTTTTCCATCACCCCCACATCACCATAGGTGAATCAGAGCTTAAGTCAGCCCAGCAGTTCACTTACCTGGGAAGCATCATTTCCTCAGATGGTAAGATTGACAAAGAGATTGACAACAGGTTAGCAAAGGCATACAGAGCCTTTGGAAAACTCCATAAAAGAGTCTGGCGCAATAAACACCTGAAGAAAAGTACAAAGATCAGTGTCTACAGAGCCATTGTACTGTCTACTCTTCTCTATGGGTCTGAATCTTGGGTCATCTACCGCCACCACCTGCAACTCCTCGAACACTTCCACCAGCGCTGCCTCCGTACAATCCTAAACACCCACTGGTCTGATTATGTGACTAATGTGACCGTTCTGGAACAGGCAGAGGTCACCAGTATCGAGGCCACGCTGCTGAGAACGCAGCTGCGCTGGGCAGGGCACGTCCCCAGGATGGAGGATCACCCCTCCCTAAGATCGTGCTCTACAGTGAACTCGCCACCGGCTGCCGCAAGAGAGGAGGCCCAAAGAAGAGATACAGGGACTCACTGAAACAACACCTCAGCCTTGGCCATATTGACCACCATCAGTGGTCCACTCTGGCCTCCAATCGGGAGTCGTGGAGACACACAATCTATAACGCTGCTGTCTCCTTTGAAACAGCATGCAGAATCAGCCTGGAGGAGAAAAGACAACACAGAAAGAACCGTGCCTTGACAGTACAACCTATGGAGACTTTCTGCTGTCTTTTGCAACCGGACTTGCCTATCTCGCATTGGCCTTATCAGCCATCAGCACGTTTGCAGCAAGCGTGGGCAAAACCCTCCCAAATCTTCGTTCTTGAAGTCTAGCCATGATGATGATTGTTGCAAGACTTATATAGTTCGATGCTTTATGCCTTTATTTATGTAGAAAAAGCATTTACATGCATTTTAAATACCAATACTTGCCTGTATTTGCAGTCAAATTGAACTATCTTGAAAATAAACAATATGTAACTATGGATATTTAGAACATGGTTCCTAAAAATTATGTTGCAGTGGCTGCGGACAAGCAGCAGCTAAAATTAGCAAATAATGATTGGAGTTTTCATAGGAATGAAACATGAGATATAATTCATATGTCAAAGATGCCATTGCCATTTCCTGAGGCAGATGAAAAAAAAAAAAATCATCAGAACAGCCTCAGTGATATGAAAGCATGTTTTCAGGACAGCAAAGCAAATGATTTTATAAGTCCAGTGCAATGACAGTACAGGAACTTTATGCTGCTTGCATCACATTTTAGAATCAGGAAATAAGAACGGTACAACTCAGCTTTGTTAAGGATTAAACACTCATGCAGTGATATGGACAGAGATACTGAGTAAATGAGTATTCAGCAGGAGTTCATTATGCTTCCACAGCAAACTAGCCAGCCAGTGGAAGCATAAAAGACAGCCAGCCAGCCCTGTCTTTGAAATGGATTTACTTGCTTTGCTGAATGCTGTAGAGCAAATATCAGAGCTCAAACTATTCCAGAAGAATCTGAAAACAGAAAAGGTAATCTGCATAACAGTATCAATTTCCAAAAGTATTCATTATTAATTAATTATATGATTGAGAAAAATCTTGTGAGTAAACTCCACGAGATTTCAGTTACTAAAAAAAACTATTAGCAGTGTTTCTTTAACCTTAAAATCTGTAAAATTCTACTCAAATTTGCCAAACAGGTGACATGAAGCAACTACCTCATCTGTCTTACATATTTTAAATTATTCATTCTGTACAGTGCATCCACTACGCTGTTTCTCAGCTAAACTGGAGATGTTCCTGGCAGGTACCTAAATAGCTTCCAAAGACAAAGATTGGTAGTACAAAACAAATTACTTCCCTACAGCACAGTAAATATACATTCTTTAGACACTATCCAAATGCTGTGCCCATTTTTTTGGGGAGAGGGGGATCATTCTCCCACACACTGCTCTGGTCAAAGTGCCCCTGGAAAGGTCCCTCTTGGTGCTCTGTCACTTCTCCCCCGACTCAGGAGAATGCAGAGTACACATCCAGCACTTTAATCAGCGTGTTACTGCTCTCAGTCTCTGGGGCACACCCTGTCAATGCACCTGAGCAGCTCCCCACGCTCCCAGTACGGGCTCCAGCACCTGGTGAGCCATCATTTCTTGGCTCCAGCACTCAGTTTACTCTTCCTTTTTTCTCTACTACATATGATCTGCCAGTGAAACACCTGCAAAGATGCCCTGCTTATTCACCAAGCAGCTTTGGCATCATACAATTTGAATAATATTCCTTTTCTTTCCTCCACTCTCAAGATCCAAGCTCCCTCTAAGCATCTGAGCACAGAGGAACGCTGCCTGGCTTCTTGTTCTGGGAACACACTTCTTACTCAAGAATCACAGAGGTAAAGAAAAATCAAGCCATTTCTTCTTTAAAAAGTCACTAAAAGAGAAAAATATTTTCATGAGTGATGTATCCAACATGTTCAAAAAGGAATGGATACATGCTGAATATCACATCCCACTTCTGTCCCCCAAGAAAAAAGACATTAAAGTATCTCTTCTTGTGGAGAATTTGTCTGAAAAGCATCTTCAGTCTGTCAAGCCAAACCATTCCAATAATAACTCAAAACAAGCTGCAGGGACTGCAATCAGCTCTGAACCATCACATCTGCTTATATACATCCCATTGGAACTTAGTGCAAAATGGGGCAGAAAAGGTACTATGTATATTAATTATGACTTCTCATGATGATGATGATTGGATATTATTATTTATAGGTATTCTTTTGTTAAAACTAAAGAATATTAAGTAAATGTCATTTACATTAAGTCTCATAGCACTAATTAATTTTTCAGAATGCTTTGAGAAGTTCCATTAAATAAGATACACATCAAAATCACTGCCAGGATGAGTACAAAAGAAACCTGCCAACCCACAGTCAGCAAACCTGAACCTGCCAGCTTGTAGCAAGGACACTTTTGCCCTTCACTACTACAAAAACACTGTAGGCATTATGCCCACATTGCTAGTACCAGGTTACAACACAAAAAGAAGGACCTGAATATCTGCCATCCAGCATAACACCAAGTTAGGCTGCATTGTACTTTACACAATCCATGTATTGTGGGAGAAGGTTAAGCATGATTTTATAAAATGACAACAACTAATCTAGAGTAGGAGACTCTTTAGGTAATTGTTCAGAGTTCTCATTGTTTCTAGGGAAGCAGGAATAATTGTTTTTCCTTTAGCATTTCACTATTGGTTCATCTACTAACCTTTGATTTTGCAAAACATTCTTCTAAGTTCCATGCTTGAAGTTAAAAATAGACATGAAAATGATGAATCTCCAGCAGGCTCAATAACTTTATTTTCTAAAGATCAAGACAATAATATTACATATGGGTAGGTTTTCCTCCATCTTTTATGAAGGAGGAAAGGTATCAGTACACAGCATTATTTTTGAAAATGGCTTCCAGCTAGTGAGGCTGAAATTATATACAGCCTCCTCTCCAGCATTACAGACAGCCTTACAGCACATGCTGCATAAACCTGTAATAAAACACATCCCTGAGCTAACCTGCCTCAGCCACTGTGGGCCTGCTTCTGCTCCTATCTCAACACACAACGTGGCACCCTGTAAGATGAGTTGAACGCTATTTAAGCTCACACAATGTTCAGAATATTCACTGAGTTTGCCGAGATAAAAATAAGCGCCAGCTCTGCTGGCAGCAGTTGAGCAGTAAACGTCTTCCCACTGGCTGATGAAAACGTCAAGAAGAGTGAGCTCTAGTCGGATAAATGAGGTCACTGTTTGCAATTCCCTGCCAGCTTGCTGTTGAAGAAAACACCATTCGTCAGTAAACCTGAAGCAAAACGCACTATACCACGAAGCTGTCCGTAAGATATCACTCATCCCTCTGAAAACAAACAAGAAACAAAAACCCCCCTGCTTTTAATTCTGAAAGACATTCTGTACACCTCTTACTATTATAAGTAGGATATTCATTTAACCACTAAATAAAACTTGAAATTTAAAAGTAATTTCAAGGTAATCAGAATCTACTGGGGGGAAAAAAAAAAACAACCAAAAATAAGTGCAAAGCAATGGCTCTAGCACTGCTTCTGAAGCACTTCTTCAAAATTATGTTACAAACTCTTGGAGGTCCAATATATATAGTGGGCCATTAATTCATATGCAGCACATTCATTGCATTAATCAGCTTTAATAAATAGGTCCACGCCAGGGCTTTGGGCAATCCTTTGATGCTCAATCTGTCTGCATCAAGGAATTATTCCAGGAAATGAATTTAAGACTTTTAAATAGAATACACAGAGAGAAGGCAGCTGTCCTGAAGGGTTTAGTGGTGCTGCTCATGGCAATGGCATGTTCCTTCCAGCCCATGGTTCCTCAGAATCCCCCAAGACCACTGGCATCAAAACCTTCTACCAATTCATGGCTTAAATCCCCTTGTGTTACCACAAAAAGAACTGCTGTACAAAATAGTTCATGCCAGGACATTTGACTATCAATGAAAAAAAATCTTTATCCATTTTTAATTAGGCTTTGTCAATAAGAAAGTCTGGCTGAGCTTTCCACAGGTCCCAGCTCCTGCCATATGTAACGCTGGCACTGTTTATCCTCAGCAATTCTAATCCCCCTTTGAAAAACAAAGTGTCAGCATCAGGAATTATATGCATTAAAAAATGAACACCAGAATGATCATGCAGGCCACTTGTTCCCTTTAAATACTGCTTATATATAAATAGATAAAAGTATTGCAGAGATAGCTGAGGAAGCTTTGACAAGCCTTGGGGGAAAAGCGCCTGCTACTGCTGTCACGGTGCAGGAGCACACCTCTGTTAAAATCATTAACCAGGGGAGGCACGGCACAAGGAGAACCTCTCACCCCTCCACAGACCAGGAGTCAGAGTGGGAAGGAAGCAGCGGAACAGATCCACCCCCTGGCTTTGAGGCAAACACCTCCAAAAAGATATGGAGGGACAGAGCCCCACACCTCACTTCCCACCTCAGATCAGGAGTGAATTTTACAGAGAGAAGTGGTGGATTCACTGTCCCTGGAGGTTTTTAAGGTTAGACTGAATGTGGCACTTACATGATCTAGTAATCACAGTGATGTTGGATCGAGGGTTGGACTTGATAATCTTGAGATCTCTTCCAACCCAGCTGATTTTATGATTCTATGAACCGGCACTGCCTCTTACTGGGGAAAATCAACATCTTCCTCGCTTGTATAATCCCACAGATATGATATGAATCTCAGGGCTCCTCGCTGGTGGTGGCAGCTCTGCACCACCCCTGTTGTGGGCACAGGTGGGATTTTAGAGGTGAAGGATGTTCTGGTAGGATGCAGGATCAACTGCAGAAATGAACTCTGTGACTTGGGTCATGCATCTCTGCTCCCTGCAAGACAACGCTCTCTATCATTACACAACTTTTCCAATGAACTAAGCAATGCAATTAATTCTTTAATGTGCAGTAATGGTCCTGTTTCTTCTGTGATCTCGTGATGAAAGCACAGCAGGTGAATACAGATTGCTGTGTTATGGCACTGGGACCTTCCAGGCAACAAGCACCCTGTGGATGGCAGCTACACCCTGCCCGAGACTTCTGAAGGCAGGAGAGCTCTCAGGGGCTTTTCCTTCTTGTAATAACTGAACAACTTAATGCAGGAGACACTGGCAAAAGAAATGCACAAAACACAATGCAATTATTTCCAACTGCTAATTTTACAGTTTCTTAAAATGTCATTTCCTAGATGGCTGCTCATGCTTCCTGAGATGGGCTGTGCTTAGCCAGGGCTGTGTTTTTTGGGATGTCTGTCCTTACACTCGTCCTGAGAGACCCAGCTGCATCCTCAATCTGCAAATACAGCCCACAGTTCACCCCAGAGCAGAGCACAACTGTGCTTGCCCAACGTCTTGGGCTCTCACCCCACAGCTTGCTCACCCCAGCAGCAAATCCAGCAGATTTGCCTGGACAGTAGGGTCTGCCGTAAACATCTGCACATGGGGGAGGAAGGAAAAAGCCCACCCAGACAGTTTATTATTACCAGCAGTGCAAAAAGACATTTTCAAAAAGCATGCCCTTCTACCCTCCTTCTCAGTTACTCCTTGGCAGAATTATAAACACATAGAAATGGGCACATATAGGATCCCTGTCTACCTTCACGTAAATTTTGAGACATAGGAGGAGAATGCTGAAAATGCTGCAGCTCACAGAAGTTCAGGGGCTCTTGGCCATGGACAAGATGCCACAGCTGCCAGGACCACGTCCTGACAAAGGTCTGATGCACAGAGCACGGAGGGACACATGATCTGTGCCACATCCAAAAGCCTACAGCTAGTAAACTGAAAATAAAGTGTCATTTTTACTCTAACTAAGGCTCCTCACTACACAGAATTTTATACCAACCCACACAGTACTTTTCTTAACAGCTTCCTGGTTGTTTAAAAAAAAAAAAAATACACAGCACAAAGGTCTTTAGCTTCCTCTCATGTTCCCAACTACAGAACATTAATCTTTGTCAATCACCTTTGTCTAAGGTTTACATTTTGTGCCACCAGAACACACTGACACAATGCCATTTTCTCTCCTGGGAACCAGTAGCCTCAAACATAAGTGAAATCATGACATAACTCTAATAAATCCCTAGAATTATGCCAGCACTGTCTGGGTACAAATGAGTCCTGAAGCACATCCTATGACTCTGAGTCACAGCAGTGGTTCAAAGGCACTGCAGACCAAGTCCCCTTCCTTCACTGGCTGGGACAGTCTTGTCTAGTTCCTCCTTCCACTGATGTTTCTCCTGCTTGCTCTCCATTTCAAAAGCAAATGCAAGGAAACATCTGAAGAAACTCCAGCTCAGACATTGCTATGTTTTATGTAAAGGAAATATTCATAAAAATTGAGTCTGAGAAAGCAATTTTATTTGCAATGAGGAAAAAAATAAAAAAGAATTCTTGCATTTGAGATCTAACCTGCCTGTACTGGAATCTGAAATCATTTAACCAGACCAAGATTCAGACACATTTCACTATCATTTTAGGCATCTAATTTAAGAGTAAAGTCAGCCAGTATTCCCTCTATAATTAACAGCAAAACACTGATGACCTGAATTGTACTGCTGAAATACCTAAAATTTGTCTCATCCTCCCTGGTGATTTACGAACTTCATCTAAAGGCTTAAAGTCAGGTAAGACGACTTCCAAATTAAAAAGAAATTAAAAAAAAAAACACCAACAACAACAAAAAGAAAAACAACCAAAGAACAAAAAGCAACCCAGAAACCTAGAACAGATGATTAGATTTGCTTTAAAAATAGAAAAGCCAGACAGCTACTCCAGAATCACAAAATATTTAATGCCTATGCATTAAAATGTCACAAAATTGAATTAGTTTTACAGTTTAATGAAGCAGATGGACAGAGCGTGTGCTGCTTTCTGTGCACAGAAGCCCAATCAAAGCAAAATAGCATCCTTTCTGATGTCCACATGTTGGTAAACTCAAGGGAATCAATAACAATGCAGTCAGAGCCGTAGTGTCTTGCTTCAAAGAAATTTGCAAATGAAGATTAATTTTAACAACTTGAGGCATGTCTGATTAATAGCACTGAAAATAGAGAAAATACATGTTTCAAAGTTGTATTTTCATGCAATTATTTGAAAAGGCTTTGTTACAGTGGCGTGAAAATTGGTTACTGTCTACTGGTTTATAATCATTTCTTCCTTAGAGTGGTTTTCAGGAGCCCGAGTACCTCAGGCTGGATGTTGTGAGCATTTAGCATTTCTGAATGTTGATCGGTCACTCTCCGGAGCAATGAGTTTGCAAAATCAGTCTGCCACTTTCTTCTCAGGTTTGCCAGTGGCTGGGAGAGCTGAACCCACACTTCAGCATCTGCAGCTCTGAACGGTGGCAAATCAGCTTCTTCCCACCCAGAGACATGCAGAGTGAGGAATCACTGTGCCAGCAACAAGCTGGTGACAGGCAGCACAATGACAGCAGCACAGGATCCTGACTGCTGGCCCCAGTGACACCAAAATTACGAGGCGCTGCCGCTGTAGCACCCGTGGCACTGCCCTTCTCCATTGCCCTGGCTGATTGTGCTGCTGCCCCAGATCCACAACCTCTTTTGACTATGACAGTTCAAATGGCACGTGGTCCAAAGGCCAGCAGTGGCATGGGGAGGTGGGATGACCCCAATTTCATGGGATCTGAGACACTTTCTGCCTGTGCTGCTCTGCGCCATGGCATACAGTGGGTGGCCCACCCATACCACATTCCCCTCACCCAGTTTTTAAACTACCAACACCTCTGAAATTTGTGATTATAATAATATAAGAATACAAAAAAACTGTTGCAGTAACTTTTTTCAATTTATTTATCATGGGTGTATCATGATCCAATCTCATATGCCACTGCAAGAGCCCTTCACACTGACCAGCAGCACGAGAGAGAGACATCCAGACAACTGGTGGCTTTATTATGTAACATTTCTGAACAGGAAAATGGGATTTGGAGCTTCGGTTCAATGTTCAAGGATTGGATGACTGGATTAAAGCTTTTTACTCACTGTTACTGTTCTGTTACTCCTCCCAAGATGGGTTTGTACTGCAGAGGACAACGGGTATTGCTTACAGTGTCTTGTAAGAATGGAGAAAACTTCTTACGGCTGATTTCTCCAAAGCCGTAGGAGGGTGGATTAGAATCCAGCTGTTCCCTGAGCAGCAGGACTACTCACTGTTTCATTAATTTCCAAGAGAAAGATGAATAAAATCTCCAACTGAATTTACACAAGACATATCCCAAGAGGAAAACCTAAGTAAATCTCAACAGTAACAGCTGCGTGTTTCTGAGCACTTCTGGGGGAAGTCCCGTATTCTGGGGAACAGTAACAACGTCTCACATTTACAAAGCACCTTTCATTGTATCATTGCAAACTCCATCACAAGAGTTAACTACCCAAAGAGTACACTGCCCTGGGAAGCAGGTATCATTTCATTCAGCTTCCTTTAGTATCACACGTGATTTGGGGCCCTCAAACTTCTAAGCACTAGACAACTTCCAGGGCCATGAAGTGTATTTTTTAAATAAAACAAACTGGGGGCAAAGGGCAATAAATAGCTCCTATATGTGACCCATATCATTAATCCAGGCACAAAAATGCTACTCTTGACCAGTGGTAAAATAATAAAACCCCAAAGTAAATCGTGTTTCTTTCAGAATTAGACTCTTTGCAAGTTTTTGAAAGACCCTTTGGGCGTGCACCCAAAAAAAGGAGGAGAAAAAGTCAGTGCTACAGCTTTCAAATGGGATAACTGTGCTCACAATTCTTTAAGAAGAGCTAACTGGTTTATCTTCCAATTAGTGTTTCCAGAGGCTTTTAGCAACCTCCAGCTTCAGTGGTCCATGCTCCAGTGCCTGACTCCCAAGGTTCTGGAGCACTAAAGCAAAGCAGAAGCACAATAGCTCTGCATGGCCCAAACAGCAGGAATTTATCTTGGTGTTCAAGATACCAACAATGGGTTCAGAGTGAACTCTCCAAGACAGTATATACAAACAATTAGAGACTGCAGTAGATCTAAATTATCAGTATATGGCATGCTAAAGATAATTAATTACTTACATGCACAGAATTATTAATATTCACCAAAAGTCCTTGAGCAAGAAAGGTCACCATGAAAATAATCCTACAGTTCTAGTTACAGGTTTCCAACCAAGCCACACAGACAACCTGCAGCTACTTCCTTTCCCAATACACTTACTGCCTCTTTTCCCACTTTGATGGGATTGTTTGCCAATATTCTGTTTATGCAGTGATTTCTTTAAAATTTAATCACTTCAAGGGAATGAAATACTTCTCTCTCCCTTCTCCCCCTCTATATGGAAAGACACTGTCTCTATTTCAAAGACAGCCAATGCCAACTGCTGGTAGGTTTGTTAAACCACAGCAATTCACTGCCATTGGAGAAAAATTGAAATAGAAAAATGGAAAATTGAAGTAACAGTATTAACTTTCATCCACTTGATACTTATCCTATCCACTTAGACTTCAGGAAAATGCCTTTGTTTCCCTCAGTGTTCCAACAGCAATTCAGTCTTGGATGAGAATTGAAGCCTTGTCACAATATAAATAAAACTTTCAGAAATGCTGAAACCATCTGCTCTCCAAGAATTAAACTGGAGCTGCTGAAGTACAAAAGCACAAAGTATTTGGTGCCATGTAGCTGAAGAATTGAGCCCTGGAAAAAACAGTGGCTGCTTTGAAGAGAAATAATGAAAGGTCCTACAACCTTGTACACTAGAAAAGATGGGATATTTCAGCAGCTCTGACAGATTCAGAGCTCTGTGTCTCTGTACCAAGAGCCCTGGTTCAGAGAGCCATAAAGGGACAGGCTTTTCTTGGTGAAAACAACTCACCCTCACCCAGATTAACCTTCTGGCAACCTCCCCATCCTGTTTTTACTTCGAAGTTTTATACTTGAGGTGAACTTCTGGAGACCTACATTTCATGCTTCACCAGCATCCGAGAAGGCTGCATGCTGAATGCATTGCCTTTGGGCAATATCTTAAAAGCTGACTAACTTCTGATTTTTCCCAAATGATGTTAAATCTTGGTAACAAAAGGCTGTTTTCAAACACTTCAACGTAAGGTACAGACACCTCTAGTCTTAGAAGACTGTAAAATGATCAGAAATTACATGTGTTTTTCATGAGTATTACTAAAAAAGTTAATGTGTAAATGCATGAAGGGCTCACACAATAACAGCTAAATTTTTTTGGCAGCATAAAGAGTCACAGGGACAGGAATAACAAGGAAATACAGCACACAACAAAAAGAAAAAGACAAACAAACAAACAAAAACAACAACCAAAAAACCCAAACACTTTGGCATGTTGCTGGTTCATCAAAGTTGACTTGCAAGACACTAAATATTGAAAACAAGTTCATAACATGGAAAGGTTATCTCCATCACAACATTCCCTTTCTTCAATTAAAAAAAAAAAAAAAAAGAAGAAAAGGCTTCATGCAAGGCAAGACTAAAAAAAAACGAAAACATTCACAATGCAGAATCTTTTCTCGTATAGAAGACATTTATTAATATTATCTGGAAGCTTCTGTCCCAGTGGAACAAAAAAGTAAAATATTTGCTGATTAAGAAACACCTACTCTTGTGCCTCTAAGGATCAGTGGAAACTGGTGAAGGGTCCCTTAAGGTATGTTGGAAACCTCACTAGTTTTCCTGATGGGTTTGTAGATCCTTCAAAATGCCCAATTTTAAGGATTTACACTCTAGACATGTCTTTCTACAGCAACCAGGGCTCTTCCAACCTGAAGTGATACATCACCTATCCTAAGGTTTGCAGATAATTGTGATTTTAATTTTTGCAGCAATATTAGGAGAGGTCTCAAACCTTCCTGGATGCTGTGAAAGAGAAATTGTGGAGGAGTCAAAGACAAAGGAGTGAGTTTTTACAATGCATAAGAGAGGCTGATGAGTACAGAAGTGAAAACACAAGACATGCAGGACAATGTGTGTGTGCCTGTGTGTGTGTATCCATATAAAATATGCACAAATTATGGACAATTATAGATAAAAATAATGATTTATTAGAGGAACTGAAACAAACTTCACTCTTCTAAAGACAAAACAGTGCTGCAACTTCACTACACTGAACTGAAGTCACACCATCTCTGCTGGTGAGGTTCAGCTTGCTGTTGGATTTCAAAAACCATTCACTGAGTCCTGAACAATAATATGTCTCCAAAGGATTAAATACTCATTGCAGAGCTGAGAGATGGGTAAAGTTTTTAAAGGGCTGAAGGAGTTCATGCATTGAAACTCTAAGTAAATGGAAAAAAAAGGGGGAGGAGTGGAACATCAATGAGTTACTGTAGCCCAGAATTCTACAGAAATGTATGCACAGATAATTTCTGTAATGTGTTTCACGTTCCTGCTGTTCTGCACCACTCTGTAACACCTGCTGTTACATGCCACACTGTATGTCTATTGCTTCCCAACAAGAAAACCATTACTTTGTCCTGCCTCTTGATCTTGTTGAGTTTTGTATAGCTCACCTGGCCAATTCAAAAACACAAGCTGAAAAATTGTCTATTAATCAGGTACTCAACAGAAAAAGATGTATTCTGCACCATTTAGCTCAGCCAGGGCTGTACTGCATCAAATTCTACTCCCCAGTTTTTAACAGTGACATCACTTAGAAAAAATTGCACTAATATAACTGTTCAATAAAATGAAGAGGGCTCAGTGGTATTCCACCAGTCACTAAAGAGACATTACTGTCTGTCATTTGTGAATAAACTTCCCTTTGTCGTGACTTAATCAACCTTCATTTTTAATCTGCACCCATAAAACATTAAATGCTAGAAGCTTTAATTACTTTGAAAAACACTTGTTGAATAATTTAATCTCAAAGTACAGCTTTTTCCATACCAAGAACCTCAAGAAACTCCTTGTGTGCAAAAGCCTCCCAGTAATCTGGCAGCTAAATCCAAGAGCCTTTGTAGAAACAGTTCATTCATCTTCCATGACTAAGCATTGCTTCTATAAATGCTTTTAAATACAGACTTTGTCCACCTTTCGTGTGCAGCACCAGGAAGAGAGAAACAACACAGCAAAACAATGCTTTGTATTTGGCCTGGTCTCAAAAGCACGTCCAAAATAATGCAGATGTAAAGCAAGACCTGATGGGAGGAAAATACCTCCCTGATGTACAGAATAGCTGAAACACCAAACAGACGGAGTCACTCCACTGGAGTCAGGTGGACATTACTCATCTGGATGGCCAAACATGTACCTGCTAAAGCTACAAAACAAGTGCTAACATATTTTTGTGCCTGCCTTAACTGCACCACCATATCGCATATTCACAAGGAAGACACACATCAAGTTACTATCACTACAATAGCCCCATGTAATAAAAAGAGAGAAGAAAAAAACCCCAAACTTTTATAGCAAGTGAGATGCAATGTAATTAAAATTCTTGAGATCTAAGGAAGAAAAAAGAAAATAAAAACAAGAAAAGAAAGGAGTACTGACAGCTGGATCGAGGTCCTGGAATGGGAGCTAACACCAGGTCATGGATGAATGCTGACCACATGCAGCAAAAGTGCAGACTTTGAAATACTTTTCATAGGCACAGCTACAGCTTTAGACACAAAAGTAAATATAGATCAAGTTTTGTCAAGTGCTGCACAGAAACCAGTAGAATTTCATATTTCAGTCTGCAGCTCTTCAGGAAAAGTTCTCTTCAGCTCAGATATAAGATAACCTATTATCCCTTTGCTATTACAATTAAGATTTACAGTTGGATATAAAGAGGGAAGGAGGAACTTTCTATCACTGCCAAGTAGCAGAAAGGAAAAAAAAAAAAAAAAAAAGGAGGGAAGGTTGTGATAAAAATTTGGGGTTTTAAAG
>VXAU01001192.1:1751315-1763842 GCA_013399695.1 Formicarius rufipectus
GAAAAAAAAAAAAAAAAAAAAGAGAGAGATGATTGTGATAAAATATTGGGGTTTTAAAGGTATTTTTTTTCTTTTTTTTTATTTTTTTTTAACCTCATAGGAGTCCATTTATATCAACTATCAACTACAGTAAAACCACTAGTCAATCACTGATTCACCAAGACATCCCCATCATTTCATCTCCTCTACACTCAACCCATTACATTTCCCTGGGATACCTCCTTTGTACAAGGACCAAAACTTTTTGCTTGGGCATCTTACTGGAAACCAGGTTTCATTCAAAGACATCAAAAGGTGAAGAGTTCCAAACTTACTTCAGCATTTCTAGTCCAAGGGTTAAGTTGGCTGGCTTAAAAAATGTGCTCCTTATTTCACTTTCCTTTTTTTTCCCCCTCATTTTATGTACCTATTGTTTCTCATCATGATTTGGGAAAGATGGGACACCTGAATGCAACACAGACCAGCACCAGGAAGGCACTTCTTACACTCTGTTTTCAACCTTAACTGGTCAAAACCAGAAATTTCCATCTCATCTATCCCCTGC
The DNA here is from genome assembly GCA_013399695.1 of Formicarius rufipectus. Classification (NCBI taxonomy): domain Eukaryota; kingdom Metazoa; phylum Chordata; class Aves; order Passeriformes; family Formicariidae; genus Formicarius; species Formicarius rufipectus. The sequence goes on from VXAU01001192.1 coordinate 1,751,860, forward strand.
TTCCATCAAGCTCAGCACAGCACATATTTTGGATGGTGGATGTGCTGAAGTCCTGCTTTTAATGGAAATCCACTACAATAAAATAGATAATGCCATTCCCCTCATTAAAGGAAGTTGTTTCCATGTAAATGTGACTATAAAAAAAAAAAAAAAAAACACTCTTTTTCTCAGGTATTTTTCAATTTGCTAACAATTTTCTGTGCTGCTCCCCTTCTCCTTATTCCCAGTGCAAGTTCCAGTTCCTAGAAACCATGGAAAGACTCACAGTGGTATGAAAGCAACACTCAGTACTGCGTTCTCAGCACCCACAGATCACTGATAAATTGGTGAGCAGTTAAGAGTCCACCCTGCTCAGCTGAGCCACACAGGATTGTGCAGGTAGTGAGAACAGACCAGGAATTTACAGTCCACACCTCCTGGGCTTAGATACACAGGGAATACTAATTCTACCCAAAACCACTGGATTATTCTGATAAAATGCTGCCTTAAATTTAGTACTGTTAACCACTTCAGAGCTAATAATTGAAAGCTATACTGGATCATAACCAAGATTCATATGTATGTTCTTTATTTACAATTTAAGAGCATTTTTCTAGAATAAGTGATGGAGAATGCATAGTACAAGAAAATCAGATTAAATTAATTTTTCAGTATAGTCTCTTTTTTTCAGGATTTCACAAATTTTCTCATGTGGAACTCCATGCACAGAATATGTACTGAGGTAAAGAGAAAATCTTTCACTTGGAACTTCCAAGCTGCATAGATGTTCTTGAGGGTGAGTATGAACAACCAGCCACAACCCCCTGGCGGTCCCAGCACGTGTGTCATCACAGCCACCTGTGGGGCTGCTCCACTGAGACAGCAAACACAGCCTTATGGAAGGGTGATGCTTTTGGAGCAGCAACTGCACCCCAAACAACAGCCACAGTGATCACTGTGTTTCAGATTGTCTCAGGATCCTGCCTTCAGGGCAGAAATCCCGAGTCTCAGCCTTCCTGCCATTCTCTGGATTGTGAGTATACTTCTAAATCTAAATATTAGTGTTTTCCTCACATGAACACACAAATTTTGATGAGTTTAGACTCATGCAGACTACCGACCACTGGCTCACTGACAGACCACCACATGTGTACCTCTCTGTTGCATTGCTCAGCAGCACTTTGAAAAGGCAGGAAGGTTTTCCCAAATGTTGACTAATCTCAAATACACTGGAGGCATTTTTGTCCATTACAGGCAACTCTGCCATTTCAAATTGCCAGGACTACGACTCACCTCAAACTCTGATGGTGCTTCTGAAATTGAAGCCTTCAAGGACCCACCTAAGTCACACAAAAAGTTTGCAACCAACCCAGAACAGAACAAGGGGTTTTAATCTCCAAATTTATAATCTCTCTCCTCTCCCAAGGTAGTGGCACTCTTTCCAATACGTCCACAAATATAACACTAGGAAAAAATCTCAGCTGTGGAAGATCATATGATCTATAAGCCTCCAGGAAGACTTATATTAATTTATAATTCATCCCTATTCTCTCTCCCACACTCAGATTCTGAGCAGGCCTCATAAGCATCTCTTTAGTGAAACTGAAACCTCTTCACCACCTGCAATCCATTCCTCTCAGTGTATTTTCATCTTAAGTGGGGAGGCAACATATACTCTCATGTTTGAAAAAGAGCAAACAAATAGCACCAAGCATTAAAGAAACAAACTCAGTGTTGCAATAAAAAAAAATTTAAAAAAAAAAAAGTGATGCAAGGTAGTTGTACCAGGCCTAAACCAAGCGAAACACAAACAAAAATCATACAATTGCTTTTAAATACATGCATTTATGCATCACATTTTACGTTTGTTAAAGCTCTGCAGCAAAGAGAGAGCAATAGAAGCGGACGGAGAAGCCATATGTGTTAAGTACTTGATTTCCACAAGTTCTGTGTTTCTGGGGGCTACACGGACCAGCTCTAGTCTGATCCTGGGCACCACACACCCACTGACAGCTGGAGCACCCCAAGGTTGCTCCTGGAGCACATCAGCTTGCTTAGTTTCATCCTAAAGAAATGCAGTTCACACTCTGAATCTGCTCCGGGGTGCAAGCCAAAGCTCAGCAGGGACGACCAGGAATTGTATCACTGGCACCTTTCTTGCTCCAAACTCAAATGCTACCGTGGGCTGACCCAAGAGTTATGGCACTGCAGCACTGAAAGGCACTGCAGCCCAAGGGAATGCCAAAGGAGGACACGCTTCCATGAAAACACTCACAGGGTACCACTGCAGGGGAAGAATTCCCTCATCTAGAGGTGAGCAATGAGCAAACCCACTCAGGATCAACCCTGCCCTGCTGCAGAGGAGGTGGGAGAAGGGCAAAAAGAAATGGGATAGGCAATTAGAAGTTATATAAGGTATAGTGGTTTAAAAGATATTAACAGCAGCAGGTAAGGACATTTATTTACTTCACCCTTTCAATTCATTACTTTTACAGAAACTATTTTTCCTTTTTACAGGGAAGAGGACACTTCTTTACTGAAGCAGCATTTCATCACAGGAAAGAAAAGCCATCAAGTTCACTTCAATACTGTGAGATGAACAAAAGCAAAAGCTGGCATTGCACTGCACTTGTCTTCTTAGTGTTTACACAGCAGTCTTTTCCCACTCCGAAATGAGGCAAGATTTAAGAAGAATACATTTTGACTGTTTGTTTCCTCGACACAAACAATACATTTAATAAAGTAACACCTGAATGAAGCAAAGAATAAAGATTAAAACTCCCAAAGCCGGCTTTGAGGGGGAGACCCATTTTGGGTTCCTTGGTTTTTTAGTTGTTTAGTTCTTGCTTTTTTTTGCTTTGTTTTGTTGCTGTTTTTGTGGTTGGTTGAGTTTAAAGTAAAAATATCCATGCAATTTGAACTCCCACCTGGGCTGGCTACCATTTTTTTATAGTATCCATAAATCCATACCATAGTATTTTTACCGCAAGTGAAAATAATTCAGAGAAGAGGTCTGATTAAGGGAAGCAAATAGATTTCAAGAAAAAGACATTCTTACTTTTTTCTTACTTTCCTTGCTCAATCTTACTTTTCCTTTAAACACTAAATATACTCCCTGGCTGACATGACATGCTGCACATGCTTCTTTCAGAAGTTACCTACCGTACAGTTGGATGTTGATCTTTCCCAAACTGAATTATCCTAAATGATTCTATGATTCTAAATGATTCTGTGATCTCTCCATATGTGTTGCATGAAGTGAGATAGCTACAGCAGATTCCTGTTGATGTACAAGATGTAAAGAAAGTAAAAAGATATCCCCTGAGCTGATGCACAAGGTTGTGCTGCTCACAGAGTTAGCACCCTAAAGCACTTTCTCCAGAAGTTTTTCCTGGTTTTGAAAAAGCAGGGAGTTTCTAGGGTGCAGATAATTATACTAGGAGGAAGATAGGAAAGACCCTCCTTTTCCTAAATTCTTGTACAAAGATGATGCTCTCAGCATGAAATCCAAAACATTCTGCTAGTGTCTATGTTTAGAATATAAATACAGTAGAGACAAAAAATAAGACTTCCAATTTCCTGACATATTAATACATATTTCAAATGTATTATTCCACTTCCACTTTCATTTTCTGATGAGTGCATTCATTTAACTACAAGCTTACTGTATAGTAATGTCATTAATGTTATGGGATAGGAAATTAAGAGAGTGAAGTTATTTTAACAGAATAAAATCCTATCAAAGACACTAAAGCCACCATTCAGGCAGCTCACACAGATGACCGTGACACTCCTGCTTACCATGACTCTTCTCTTCCATGACCTCAAAGTCATAGGTTTCCCAGTACCTAATGAAATTAGTGGATCACAACTGAAGCGTCCCAACACACAAATCCATTATATATGTATATATTACTGATTTTATGTTCTGAGACTCCTCTTTAGCTGTTGGTAAATTCCAGCCATACATTTACATGAGACAACATTCTTCAAATGATTATCAATGGGGAAAGAAAAGTGAGATAACAGATGACATGATGCTACTTAGCTTACAAGGAGAAATCTGACACTAGTAAAGGCAGAAGGCCTGTTGGAAAAAAAAATTTGTTAGGAAGACTGTGTATATTATTTGAAATTGTAGATTTGAATTGGAAGTTGTGGAAAAAAAGGGCACAGGAGACAACCACAGGATGGTTTGAGTTGGAAGGGACCTTAAAAGTCATCCAGTTTCAAACTTCCACTAGGCCAGTTGCCCAAAGCTTCATCCAGCCTGGCCTTGAACTTCCAGGGATGGAGCATCAACAACTTCTTCGGGTAAAATATTCTATCACATGGAATCACATTGAGAACCACATGGAAATACAACAAAACTGAAGGTAAAAAGAAGCAAGACAGCTCTGAAATACAAGAAAATGTATATACCATCCCCAGGTATAAACCCTGTCTCTCTCCTAACAGGTGAGCAACCAACTTGCATAAACTGACACTGCCTTCAGGAGCCCTTTCAGAGTCTGGCACATAATATTGTCATTATAGCTCTGTCCTTTTGAATTTGAACATTCCACAACACTGAACAGCTACTACCAAAAACCTTGGAGAAGTCCTGTGACAGCATTTTGACAACCGCCTTTCATACAGCTCAAGTACTGCAGCTCAGTCCATTGCACTTTATTCCAAAGGACTTCTCCTTAAGATAAAATGAAAATCATTATAGCACAAATGATATGATTAGCCCTGCAGACATTATTCACATAAGCAGTCCCACTTACTTCAGTAAGGTAACCCATGCAAATAAGTACCTTAGGAATGGACCAGGATATAGCAGTACTTTGAGCCACATCAGGGAACAGGGTAACATATCTTTGCTGTGCTACAATACAGTGACCTTTTGTACTGAAAAAAAACCAACTTTCTGCAACTAATTTCCTTGAATTGGAGCTACTCATCCATTTCAAAGTCTTCTGACCTTGTGGGCTTATTACCTCAATAAGATTTAAACTTATATTTATGCTTTATGACATCTAATTACCCAATACAGTTACTTGTGCCCCAGAACAAGAAGGCCCTTGACTAAACTTTTCAGTAAGATCTTTGTTGTGCTCTATTTGGACCAGGATACTGCACCATTCTTCACAAATAAGATGGGAATTGCTAAAAGGACAATTTCAGAAAGGAGTACCAATAAGATCTTGAGCAGTACTATTTCCAACTCAGGTCACCCAATTTTTATTGGCATTTTGCGTTTATTTAGAACTGTTATTACACAATTCGATTTAAACAGCTCTTTCGTAAGACTCAAAACTACAGCACACCATTACTCCTAATTAAGTGTACTTGGGCTCAAATCCTTGCTCTGAAAGAATCCCCTGATAAATGCTTTGATTGCCCTCAAAGGCTCTAGGATGGGAAAGGGGGAAAGAAGATCAGCAGCCTCTGCACCATCATGGATGATCAGCCACACTGGCAGTGTTTGATTTACCTCCTTGCACTCACCCAGCATTTCAGACAAGTTTAATGGTTTTCCCACTGACATTCAGAATTCACTCCATATTCTCAAAAATAAAACTCTCACATTTGCCCAGTTTGTTTTCTGAAAAGCTACAAAATGTGTTTTTTTCCTCCCCAAAGTAGTGCAAATTGCAAATATTGCTCTAGGCAGTCTAAAATAACCCCCCAAAAGCATTTAAAGAATCACTACTTTCCTTAAATTAGCACATTTATTCCTCCTAATTGATTTTCTTAGGCAATGTCCTCCAAATGCCAGAGGGCTTTTATCTTATCTATTTTATCTTAGAATTAGTCAAAACTATTTACTGATTCTCTACATAAATAACACATAATAAGTTATGTGGCTGTTGCCAGCAGTGTTAAGAAAGATTAGAAAAGGTCTTTTAGCTCCATTCTCAGATCTGTAGGTCATCCAGTGTCCTTCCTAATGGATAAATACAGTAATTTATCATCATCAGTCATCATCAGTCACCATCAGCATTGTTCTTTTTACTATGATATATGCATGAACATTATTTGATGCAGCTGAGTGAAGCGTAAAAGAAAAGTATGATTAAAGTGGAAAGGGACAAAGTTTGAGACATCTAAGATTTTGTGAGTAATGCATTGACCTGAAATACAACACAGGTCTTACAAGAGTTATAGTGTCAACAATTTCCAGGTCCCTGCTGGCAGGACACAGGCAGGTGTAGTAGCAGGTGAGCCTACCTATGTCTTCCATTGCAATGTTCAAGGAAGTATAACATGTGAAGTACAGTCCTGTAAACCTAAAAGTTCTTCCACAGGTCAAGGCACATTCCAAAGCTCTGTTAGTTTCAAAACGAAACCCACAAAAAAAAACCACAACACCAAAAACTACAATACCCCTCAGGGCATCTCATATTACTTTCTTCCCTATCAGCACTATGGGAAGAAAGTCTGTGTTCACGTTTGTGACTCACTAGCACATGCATGTAATCTCTGAATGCCCCCAAGTTACTAAAAAACCCTAAGATGATGGTTTTCAAATTTGAGAATAACATCAAACAACATCTCTGTTCGCTTAAAGAGTTCCTCCCTCTTGTTAATTATCAAAAACAGCTTGCCTGAAGCAATACTTCCATTTGGATGATGCTGTAAAGAAACACTGACAGTATTTTTAAAATAGCTGATACAATATGTCTGTTCAACATCTGAGGCTACTACGTAACCTACAGCACACCGGCAATTCACTTCAACACAGAAGAGCCAAAAAGACTGTTCTGTTTCAGTTTTTCATTTACTGCCTTAAGTAATCCCTTTACTCCACCTGCAAGTGGAGACCTTTAAATGATGAAAAGATCAGGCGCTGTGTTATGCTGCACAAATTCCCACATGCTACTCTGCAAGCAAGACACAATGCAAAAAGCCATGGGAACCATGAGGGGAGGGTACCAGGAACAAAAGAGCATCATCAGCATGATTACCCTTCCCTGCATCCACTGGCACAGACTTCCTCATGGCTGTGCTCCTGGCAGTTTCCCAGGGCAGAAGGTGGATAAAGTGTTGGAAAGTTCTTGGTAAAGTTTTCTGCATTAGTAAGTGAGTTCCTGAAGAGACACACATCGCTCTAAATTTGCAATGTACAGAGAAATACCTATGCCATAAGGCTACTTAAAAAGGCGTCTCAAGCTACCCAAGACCCTGTACATACACAGACTAGTTAGAAGATGTCATATATACTGATGCTTCTCAATTAACATAAGCATTTCACCAAAAAAACAAGATCCTACTCGCCCCTACTCCACAGAGCTCAGGGCAGAAGACTAGAAAGGCAATGAAGATGGGAAACAAGCCCCATGCTTTTCGTGCCAATCACCACAATCAGGCACATGACTGAACTACATCAAAACAGTCCCAAGGCAAAGAGAAAATGAATTAAGGCCATATGTAGTATTTGAAAGACAACTTGTCCTGTGCTTTCTTCTAAAACTTGAATCCTGAACAATATTCCAAACCACCACAGTAAATATATTTTCATATAAGTTTATTCCGCTGTTGCTCTTAGTCAACAGATATCACCAGTCTGTAATCCTTCCTCCTGGATTCGGCATAGACATGGCATGGCATCTACACAGTGTAAGAAATAGAATTTAAAAGTTAAAGCTAAGATTCAGGAGATGGCTCTTTAAGAAATATTCTGGGCATAATAATACAACCTTATTTCCCCACTTTTATTGGTTTTTCTTACCTGCTGTTTCTGACACTGTGCAAATCAGTATATTAGACAGATTGCCACAATAAAACAATTTAAAACTTCTGCTAGGGTGGTAAGCAAGAAAAATGCAAAGTCACTTTGGATTACGTGCTAGAATAGAATTTCTTAGTTCAGCCAGAAGCCAGCAGTGAACACAAACAAGAGCAGTGGACGTGGTCTTGACCACGTGACTAAATCGTTCAAGTTACTGGAACTGTTGTGTGTATATGATTAAGAGTTCAAGTTTCTCCCTGACCCATCAAGCTCAAAATGACCTGAGGGGGGCAAGGGAGAGCCCTTTCACCTTGGTGAAACCTCATTAAGGTGAATATTGCTCTGGACAGACACAGATATCCATCAATGGTACTTCAAGATCAAAGGGTTTTTTGGAAAAAAGAAGTAAACCAATGAAGGAAGACATAAAAGTATAAATCATTTTGGCTTTAGTAACTGAAGAACGAAACACAGGTTGTTGTCTTTTGTTCAGATGTACTTTTAGAATGTGCCACTTGTCTGGTGACCACAGAAACTGGTCCTGAGACAGAGAAAAATTCAACTCCTTAAACTGAGACAGTCAATCAAACAGTGGTCAATTGCCCTTATTTATATACTAAATATGCAATTTAAATATTTCTGAAATAATATCTCTATTTAGTATAACACAATACAGTCTGATTTCATTTGTCCTTACCTGTTTTAAGCAGAACATAAATTCTAAACCAACACAGTTAAAAAAAAAAAAATTAAATCAAACAAACAAAACACCTTCTTTACCTAATTTAAAATCAAATTTTAAAAGACATAAGGTTGGAAGAGTAAAAAAAGCTCAGGAGAAAATTATTATAAATTTCAAAGGTCTGTCTTCCACACACACAAAGACCAGCAAGTAGCACCAGGTGGTGTAGATCATCTGGTTTTTTTTTTTTATAAACAGACTGTAGCCTCACAAAGGTAATGCCTAGAGGAATTACCTTAGTTTTTCATCTGCAAAGACAGCAACATTCATCTCCCAGCTAGTCATACAGGTATATTATATTTCTCAAATATGTTGTGTCCAGCGACTACCCAATGGCTGTGTCTTCTAAAAAGATCACTAAACATCACTGCCCAAGACCCCAGGACAGGTCTTAAAAGCTACAAGATGAAAAACATTCCCTTCTGTACTCTCTAAATGGAACTGAGGGAGACACATTCACCCCTGACACAGCAATCAGGTGACAGAAGTCTTTGATAGAGCTTTCCAGAAACTAGCAGAAATACAAATAATTTACAGCTATTTTCCTTTCTACAGATCTATCACCTGAACATAAAACTGTAACTTTTGCAATAAATATGACTCATCATTTAGCAATCAGCTGAGAATAAATCTGGCTAATTTATCAAACCAATCAGAGAAACGTCGATGGCACTGTTAATGGAAGTTCTTATGAGATGTCTTGCCCCCAGGGAGCCTTGGTTTAAAACTCCCATCAGAGGAAGTGTTGGATATGAAGTTGTATCCAACTCATGTAGAAGCTGATGGCTACAGATACTTCAGTCAGTCAATCCAAGCTTTTATTTAAAGTGGAGAGTCCCAGCAGTCACCTGATGTAATTGAAATCAAAGCTCAGGTCTCAAGCATAAACGTTTATCAGAAATGTATCAGCTTGGGATGGCTATTCTCAAAAGTATCTCTAAAATCGAACTTTGAAATCAGGAAAGAGATTTACACTTAGAGAATCATGGTGTAATTCCTAGTTCCTTCCAGGACTTTCCATTTCTCCAACAGAAAAGACCTGATGCTCCTGTAGATCAGGAAACCCTCCCAGGACAGGGGTGCCTCCTTATTAAAAATTAATACATAAACTACAGTTGTCACATGTAGCGACACTGCAAGTTTACACAAGCTCAATAAGTAAAATGCAATGTCAAGCACGAGCACCCAGCTGGAGATGGATTTACTGAAGGCCCTGAAAAGGCTGCATTTTCCACATGGACCAGCCTCTGACACTGCTATGGGTATGGAAAAGCAAGATGAATATATGAACTCCTGTTTATTCTTCTCCCCATGTCCACCACAGCACCCACCTGCAATTCTGCAACTGCAACCACAAAAAGCCAACAAAAAAGCTTTGAAACTATATTGTCCCTCTGTTAAGGTCACAGCCACATTGCACTGCTGCACTAAGAATGGTTTCCATCACAAGCCTGGAGTCAGACACAACCTGTGATGAAGCCCTAATGAGCTACAGTCATGTGGATCTCAGCTGCTGCTGAGGTGCATGGGTGGCCTTGGTTTTCAGAGATCCACAACCCTGGCCTTGCTCTTCATGGAGCTCACTGCAGGTTTCAGTGCTGCATCCTTTTTGTTGGCATTTAAAGCCATAGAAAGACTTGCCAACCACTAAAAGCAACATTTTCTATGCCATGCTATGCTGTTACACACTGCATGATGCAATTAGTACCTAAGAAAACAGGCAACCAAAAATGACTGAATATTAGCTTCAATTAAGAAAAGCAACCTTGGTCTGGAAAAATCTAGTGAGAATATACAGGACTTAACACCTACACTTCATACAGCCAGGCAGACAGACTGACCAGTGGATGCCCCATCCACCACCAGCAGAGGCTGAGAATTCCAGAGCACTCTGGTAACAATATTTCTACATTTAGGATAAATTCCTAGCATGTAGTGTGTTTTAAATTGATAACTCGCTTCTGCTCCTCGTTATCATCTAAAAAAGCAGTCAAACTGGTCATTTTTGTCATGCAATATTAAGCCTGCTTTGAAAAGATTTTCACCTTCAACAATTACCAATTCAACATGTCTGACTTGAATATAAAGAAATAGAGATTGGTTTAGTTCAAATACTTTCTATTACATCTAAAAGCAGTATCCCTCTAAAGCAAAACAATGTCCCTGAAATTTATGAGCTCTATGAACCTTCGAGACTATTTAAAATGATCTTGACTTTTCCACAAATTCTGCTATTTGTATGAAATTTAAGCACTAATGGAAGTTACAGATCTATTTCAGGTAATGTAATTAGGCAATTAATTTATTCAAGAAGGCTTCGCAAACTCAAATGTACTATTTTATCAGCATTACGTGAAAATGTGTCATAACGCATACGTTTTTCATCAAAAAAGCACACATCTTTAAATTTATTTGAATGAACGGGTTCACTGATACTGGAAGGACTACCCAGAGCTCAATGTGCAGCCTGGGTGTGCGTGCAGGACTGGATACTCAAACACGGGCTTTCGAAAGCATAACTGTGCCCAGCAGCTCTCACTGATGGTGTTTTTCACCCAGTGTGAGTATACTGGAGGAAAATTAAGCTCTGTGGATGGATGTAGCACAGAATGAAAACGCGAAATGCGGCTCCCCGCGTCCGGCGAGCCCCTCCAGCATGCCGGAGGTCCGGAGCAAAAGCGGAGCGCGTGGACAACGTGCAAGCAAAACCCCACAATCTGGGAGTACCGCTGGAGTTCACCAGTGTCTGGGGGCGAGGGAGGGCTGAGCGATGCCTCGGGGGCCTCACCCGCCGGGCTCCGACGGCGTACCGGAGTGTCCCCCCCGGGGCCAGCGCCGTCCCTCTCGGTGCGACAGCGCTGTCGCCCCGGAGCATCAGACGCAGCGTTCCGGTAACGAAAACTTCGATTCTATCATGATGACAGCCAAGTTCGGCTGCTCCTCGGTACGACCCCTCCTATGCGGACGCCGCCCGAGACTCGACATCGAGCCGGCACCGAGCGACACCGGTGCCCCGCCAGGCTCAGCCCCGCCAGCCCGCGGGGCGGCACCGTCGTACCAAGGGACGTGACGGCTGGTGCCAAAATTTCCCCGGGAAACCCTCCCGGCCTCCCGGGGCCGTTCCCTCCGCGCCCCGTGTGGATCGGGCGGCGATGTGGAGCGCGATCCCGCGGCGCCCCCGTGCCCACCGCACCGCACCGCCGGCAGCCCCGGCCCCATCCCGCGGTGCCTGCGCTGCTCCCCGCGGCCGGCAGCTCCAGGCAGGGCAGGATCCCCCCGGGCTCAGCAAGATCCCCCCGCCCGTGCGTTCTCCCCATGGCGCAACTCGCGGAGAAGCAGAGAGCAAACTACAGCGGGACCGGCCGCCGCCGGGGCTGCGGGATGATGACCGACACCCCAGCGCCGAGGCGGGGACGGACAGGGCTGCGTCCCCTCCGGGCGGCCTCATCGCATCCCCCAGACGGCTCCGAGGGGCTCCCTCTTTCCCCGGGCCGAGCCGCTCCGAGGGCGCCCGTGTTCTCCGTCCTCCCCCTCCCACACTTTTC
>VXAU01001192.1:1763902-1863776 GCA_013399695.1 Formicarius rufipectus
CCCGCCCCCCTCGGCGCCTCCCGCCGCGGGTCGCACCTGGTCGGGCTGCGGCGGCGGCGGGTTCCCCCTGCCGCCCGGGTGCGCCGGCTGCTCCTTCATGGCTGTCATCGCAGGGGCTCGTCTCGGCGCCTCTCACTGCTGCTGCGGCCCCGGGCACCCCTCCCTCGGCGCCAGCCGCATGACACCAGCCTCCCCTGGAAGTGGCGCGGCGGAGGAGGNCGCCGCTCCCCCCGCTCCGCCCGCCGTGGGCCGGTCCGCCGCCGCCAGCAGGTGTCACAGCCGCTCCCGCCGGCCCGGGAGAGACCATCCGAGCCCCCGCGGCGGGGGCGCCCGGGCTGCGCTGCCGAGACAGCTCCGGTACCGCCGCGGGCGCTGCTGCCCCGCAGCCGGCTGGCAGAGAGCAGGACGAGTGGGAAGGGAGAAGGGAGCCCAGCTGTGCTGTTTGTTTGCTGTAACGCTGCTGGTCCCGCACAGCTGCGGACTTGCCCTGGCAGGGCAGGAGCTGTCCCGCCGCTGTCCAGCTCTGCCGCCGTCCAGCCCTGTTTCGGCAGCGAGCGGCCAAAGGCGCATCACCCCAGCTGTGCGGGAACGTGAAGCTCCTCATGGGGCATCGCAACCCTGCTTTGCAGCAAGGCGGTCCCCTCAGAAAGCTCAAGGCTGTGAAAGGGGTCACAAGTACCCGTTTTAGCCGAACTGAGCACAGGAGGCCCTGTAAAAGGAGCACTTCAATGACTGTAAGGACACAATTTATCCCATGTCCCAAAGCCATACCATCAGGTGGCTTTATTTTTTTAAAAAAGAATGAATAAAGGAGACTATCTGATCTTTACCCAGCAAGAAGGAAACAGTTGAACATGTGAAGGCAGATGCTGACTCAAGGCACAGTGAACAAGAACCCTTGTAAGGAAATTGAACCCCAAACCCAATCAGGTGAAACACTAAGGCTTGGGCTGCGCTGCTTGTTAATTCAGACTGGTTTTATGTCCCAGCGCTCAGTGAGATGCAGGTGATGGAGTGCTGGGATAGGAATGTGTGGCTGGCAGGAGAGAAGAGCACCAGCACTGTCTTAGTCAGCCTGGGTCTCGAGAGATTGCAAGGTAGAAGGAAAGCTGTCAGCACATGATGAGAGGAGTTTGATCCTTTTTAATATATTTTGCATCAAACATCACAAGAAAGGTCAGTTCTGACTGGAGGGTGAGCATAATTAATAGCAGTGACAAAGATCTAAAATTTCAGCCTACCATGGGAACTTCTTAGAAAGGGACAGGAACTACACAGCAGACAGCCACAGAATACTGTTTCCAAACTTCCTCTAACCGTTCCTCCACCAGTCAAGAGACACAATTTCTCTTGAAGTTCCCATAAAAGTTTTAGGAAAAAAAAAAGAAAATGAACTTTGCAAGCACCTAGACAAAAACTAGATGATGACTAATAGCCACCCCTAATTTGTCAAGAGTTCATCATGTCACACAAACCTAATTTCTTTCTTTAATAGGCTAACTAGCCTGTCGATAGGAGAGCAGTAGATTGACTCAGAAGGGCTCCCAGCACTGGCTTCCAGGACAGCTTCATCTGGTAGAGAAAAATATCATCTGGATAGAACTGAAAGAAGCATCTACAAAACTGTCTTTCCTGCTTCATTTCTATCTGCCCTTGGCAGTACTGGCAGAGCAGTTGTTGAATACAGGAGCCAAGGTCAAGGAATGCACAGCAACACAGACATGTACAAGGAGAATCACAGGTGTGGCAAACAAGTGGTCTAAAGGAAAACTGAAAACACCTTATATCAGTTAGTCTTAAGGAAAGAGAACTGGAAGCTGATAGGGAAACAATGTTCAGATGCTTAAAAGATGCTACAAAAGAATGAAAATAATCACTTGATTGTTGTCTAAATGCCTGTCTGGAGCAATATGAGTACAGTTGGTGCTTCCTTGAGTAGCAGAATTGTCGAAATTAACAGACTCAATCTCTCTTTGTTGCTGATTTTATGATCCTTTCTAGCATGACACCAAGGACCACCTGCAGGCCCCTGCATGAGACCCAGCTACAAGATTGTTCATGCCTGCACAATTGCTCTCTCTCAGATCAGGAATCAGCAATTTCTGCATTGCTCTTCACACCATCTCTGCCTTTGCCTCTGCATTGCATCTCTATTTTCTCTTGTATCATTTATTATTTCCCTAACTCCTGTACCCCTGCTGCTGTCAGTCCTGTCTCTTTACCTCCTTGCCCTCCGCCACTGTTTATTTTTGTTTAATAATTGCACTATGCACAGAAAAAGCAAAGAGGGCAATCAAGATGGCATCTTGTGTACCCTCAAACCTTTCACTCTGCTTTGCTCCCACAGAGCAGCTCTTACTGCCTACCCTGACTTGCTTAGGCTGTTTTCTGTAGGTCTTGGGATCTAATTTTTCCTGAGCAATGCATAACACAGGGAGACTTAGATTTTGCCTGTGGCCTCTAGGTGCTACAGTAATACAAATAATGTGTTAGAAGCAGACATGTTCTGATTCATGCTGTTTATGGCACAGGTCTATCACAACTAATTACTGAGCTCCCATCAAAGCTGAAGAATTGTAATGATTTAGGATTTGGATGGGCATGTTTCAAGAGAGATTACTTCAGCTTGTTTTCAATGAGATTCATTGTGATGGAGTGACACTATTAATCCACAAAGAAAAAGACATTAGCAGTCAGTTTAGCTGAAGCTTGGTTATTCATATACAATATAGTCACTGTGAGGTTTTGTCACTTCAAGGGACTGATATATAGAGCATAAGTTTCACAAAGGTCATACATGCTTGTAGTTGGGTATTCATAAATCAATTAGAATTACTGGAAACGAGTATTTTGGGGATAGGAGTTTGGGAATTAGCTCTGTATACACTGATTTTTATCTAAAGCTTCTTAAAATCAATAGCAAAACTCTTATTTATAGCACTTGATCACATCTTTAAGCATTATTTTTCAATGTTGGTTCATAGGTTTGGATCAATGCTTTGGCAATATTAAATTAGTTCACCAGTTTTCACTACTGCCCACATCAACCTTTATTTAGGTTTTTTTTACTAAGTTGCTGTTTAAAAGTCGTTTGACTTGGTTGTTTAAAGGAACAGTTGTTTTACATCCATTAACAGGATGTATGTTTGCAAATAGAGACTAGTACTAAAACTGATGTCATATGGGGAAAAGGAATTAAGGAATGGTAGTTTTTTGTACCATTTTCACCAAAACACTTCATGGTATCACTGAGGAAGTACTTAAGGCTTGGGTGGAATAGTGAAGAAAGCAGGAGAATTATGATCTTAAACAGTTTTTTTATGGTTACCTTACATTAATTCGTCTTTCAAATGAAATACTGAAATCACAGACTCCATGTAATTTCCTCCATCTTCTTCATCACACACAAAAGATTTGGGTGCATGGGTCAAAACATAATATAATTATTTTATCTTCCACATAAACTGAGGACAAGCTCCATCAGAGCTCCACCACAATCATTGCTGGCCCAGCAAAGATCCTGTTCCTTCCTTTGGCAGTGGCAGTGAGTTTTATGTTCAGTAAGCCTGCTGCTGCTCCAGTGGTGGTGTTTCAAAGAACAAAACTGCATCTGTTTTCTCTATATTTTATATGTCTCTCTTCATTGTGTCATTAGTAACTGTACAGCACAGTGGAGATGGAAATACTACTTGATTGCCATTTATAAGTAATACCATAAAATAAGAAGCCTCTTACATCTTTTACATCCAGTTGACCCATTCCCACAATGGGATTTTTTTTTTCCATGAAGTCAGTTGTTGACATCAAAAGACTGTCAATAAGCTCCAGCATAAAACTTCAGCAATTGTACCACTCAGGCTTTTGTAACCTGAGGGGGGAAAAAAAAAGTCTCCCATCCTACTACCCACAGCCTCTTTGCAGCCCAAAGCTGATGAGTTCATGAAAGCTGCAAGGTCATGGCTTGAGACTTTGTCGGTGGCTTTTAAAAATCAGATCTTATGAATATACTCTGATTATGGAGTTCTGATTCTTTTTAAAGCTCTGGCAACTGGGCTAAAAAAATTCCTTGAAATTATAAAGGTGAATTTAAAAACCAAACTGATGTCACCAAAACCCAAGAATAGTTAAGATGCTTGTTCTTAACTGGTGTTATAAGTGGATCTTGGGCTTGCAAAACCTAAAAATACTCCTCCAGAGGAAAACCACTCTGAGTCACACAAAGCTGGAAAACAGACAGAATGTGGTTCTGTACAGAATGCTTTTTAAATTGTGGTTTTAAATGACTGAATATTTGAACTTTGCTTCTTAAGTAATTATTTGATAAAGGGAAAATTCCAGGCACCTTCTGCACTCAGAAACATATTACATTCTAATACCTGTTTTATAGAAAGGCTATTTCTTTGTGAATAAATTGTACTCATGGTTTTATCTCCTTGTCTTGTTTCAGAAAAAAACAGTCAATGCTAACACTGAGTTAATAGAAGTAGATGCAAATATATTCCATCAGTAAAGTTACAAGGCCTATTAAAACACACATGCAAATATTTCAGTGAAAGTACAAAGAACAAGACTGCATTCCCAAAAATACCTCCCATTAACCAACAAAACGCACAGAAAGCATTAGAGTGTCTGAAGGAAAGGCTTATTAAAAAAAAAAAAAAAAAAAACCCTAAAGGTACTTGATTGCCTGTGGCATCCCCTCCCAATGCATGGAGTTATAAATAACAAGTTTCCAAGGGAAAGAGATCTACAAACATGTGCCTCTGATGCCACGGCCTGAAACAGGGGCTCAGGTGGCTACTACAGTCCCCAGGTGCCTGTGTAGCTGTCCCAAGGTATCCAAACTACCTGCACTGACCTGGCAGAGGGTCCTGCAGGACCCCTCCTGCCACATCTCTTAGTGAGCAGCAGCTCAAAGAAGGCAGGCATGGGTCTCTAGGATGGCTTTATGGCTGTGGGGAGGAATTTCCCACATCCAGAAGAAAGATTTTGAGTTGCTGCAATTCTGACCGACTCGATTATACTGCAAAGTATTTCTTCCTACCAATGCTGCAAGGAGGAAATTTGCAAAATACACCAAACCAAGTAATAAGCATATTCTGAGAATAGCTCAAAGTTCAAAGGCTCCTGAAGCCTTTCTGGAGTAACTGCACAAATGTATTAGTGAATTTAAATCCCAATGGCAGTTCTCAGCAAAAGATCTTGATCTGTATTTTGCAAGCAGTTCACTAATATAAAGCAACACTAATACCATTTTTGTTCCAGAAAGTAGTTACAAAATTGATGGATTAGGTGGAGAAGAGACAAGACTAAATCTTAAAATTTGAAACATGCCTTTCCCCTTCTCTAGCCATCACACCTTATCTTTAAGCTGGCAGAAGTTATTCTAGGAACTCCTCACCCATGAAAACCTGTCAGAGCAGAGTTTACAGAGAAAAACTTTTGGCTTGCTTTATAACTCTTAAGAAGACACATCTGAAATTGAGGGAGAACACAGTATTATTTGTATTGAGAATCAACTGGCACAGGAAAAAAAAAAAAAGTTCAGGTCTTTAAAATTCTCTTGAAGCTTATTTGTAGTAAAATCTATGACTCCAGAAATATAAATATGTTGTAATTGTATATTGACAAATCTGTCAACATTTAATAGATTAAGTCAGGCATAAATTTGGTCAACAGATAACAGGTCCGGGAACTCAGAAGCCTCATATTGACATAGGTATAAACCAAAAGGATGTCCAGAAAGAGCAAAAGGATTCCTAGTTTAGCCTCCCAGTTAAAACCACAAGTGCAGGACTGAATTGTTTTTCTCCTTGGGGGTTGCCATGTGGGTATTCTTCGAATAACTTCACACAGCACTGATGTGCAGTAACAGCAAAAGGTTCACTGAGGGTCTCCTGTCAATGGTAAATAACTGATGAGAAAGAATTGAGACTGACATGAAACCCAGTTTATGATGCAAACAACACTTTACAAAAACGCATATTCAGGAATCTAAGGTCTACTGGCTACTCCTGCAAGACCTGTCAGATTCACAGGTATTTAACCATGAGAGATGTAACTAGGAAGTAAGTGGGATATTCAAAAGAGCCTCTATAGATTGCTTACTACAAAAAATTACCCCAATTGAATGCTCAAATTAATTGAGCAATTTTGAAAACCTTGCCCTTGTACACTGTATAAATCAATCGGGATGGATTAGGAAGAACAAATTCCATTTGCTGATTTGGGGGGTGGAGAGGAGGAAGAATAGAATGAAAATAAATAAAAGTGAGAGAAAGAATGAGAGGAGTTAAAAATCAGAATAGAATCATAATGAAATGCTATAATCAACAACAAAATTAGATTTGGGAGAAAACTGAAGTGAAAGGTTTTAATAGCATTGCATTACTTGCATTTATTACAAATAAAGCAAAATTATACACTTTATTATGATATTTGATTTAGTTTTATTACATAGAAATAATACTATGTTATTTTTGTTAAGTTGCAAAAGTTGAAATTAATTTCAGTCAGAAAGTTAAAGAAAATATTCCAATGCCAATGCAAATTATTCTCTTTCCTTTTTGAATTATTTTTGTAGGATGATTGTTCACTGAAATATCTTCCATCCAGCTCTGATTGACTCTACAAGTAACTCAAGGAGCCTTATGATGCTAGCAATGATTAACCCCCAAATTTCTATTGAGAATTTTGTTTTCCTTTGAAGCAACATGTACTTTATGCTGAAAAGTATAAAAATCATCTAACACTGCACAGTTTGGGTTTAAAATTGGTAACTCTCTTGCTCACTATAATTCTAGGATGCCTTAAAACACTGAAGGGAAACAGAGGAGAACAGCAGCACCTGTTCTCTGTTCAATACCCTGAATTCTGATTAGCAGACTCTGGATAGAGTAGATCACAGCATCCCAAAAGACTTAGAACTGCATCAAAGGGAAGGAGAAGAGGTTTTGTGTGAAGTTGTACTCCTGAGGTTTTTTTCCATGCTGTTATTACACTGTGAAATGCAGCTGTCACAGAACTATATGATAAGAGTCTCTTCATCCATAGTAGATTTTATACAATAAAAAGTATCAAACATTTGTATAATAAACACATCTATTATCCAAGATTTGTATAATACCCTGTCTTTCTCAAAGGATCTGAAGATGTTTTACAAACTGATATACAAATTACCCATGCAGAAAGCTATTCATCCATCAAGGAAACACAACTACAGCCCAAGGCAAAGCAGAACAACTATATGAATACACACAAAAAACCTTTAGTAAATGAAGGAAGTATTCTCTAGTCAAGACTGTGAGGAAAATGTTAAGTATACAGTATGTAAATATACAGGAATTCAGAAGAACCTTGCTTTTATAATCCTAATCCTTCAATAAGATACAGTAGGATGTCCCTTGAACTTTGGCAATCACAACATTAACCAAAACAAAAAAATACTGAAGAATATTAAGCATAGCAGTAAGTTCTGAGACAAGTGTGTTGTGCCTTCATTCATGTTTCAAAATAATTGTGTCCCTTTTAAAAAAAAAAAAATTCTGTTGATACAGTTTACCCTAGAAAAGAGAAGTTTCTGGAAAAAGCTAAAGGAATAATTAGATGAATACAGCACTTTACTAAGAAATAATCTCAATTCTTATTGACACAAATGAATGCAGCCAAGTGCTTGCAAAATAAAAAATATCACCCCAAATCAACTCTGCCTTTTGCATCGCATATGGCTGAACTCTCCTTTCACTCCCAATTCTGATGATGGTGACCATACACTTCATTTGGATCTTCTGTGTTTTTTCACAGAAGTTTCAGCTTGACAGTCACTTTAGCATTTCTGCTTAATAATGAAGGTGGCAGAGATACTTCAGGGTACTTGAAGAAGTCATGGAGTGTGAGTTGAGGCAAAAGAGAGCTCTTTCCCTTTCAACATAGTTATCAAGAATCTCTAATAAGAAGGCAAGTGTGTAAGAAAAATGCAGATAGTGGGAAATTAATGTAGTTGAAGGCTTAGGAAGAGGCATTAAGAAGTGTTACAGAAACCTTGAGACTATTTTTAACCTTGAGAACCGGACACAAACCTCAAACTTCCCAACTGTGTGGACAGTAGCCTCTCTGGAGACTTACACAGGACCACATATTGGCACGCTGGTACTTTGCTTCTAAATAACTACCTAAAACTCAGCCTCAGCATCATTACTCCCCTGGGAGCTACATTCAGAAACCCTCTTGAGGATTTCAGCAGCATATTGGGCAGGAGAGGCAGGTAAAGAATTACTGATGCTTGTAACCCTGGAGAATCCAGTAGCTTTGAGGAAAAAAATGCTATTAAGGAGAAGAACTATCCTTCACATCACTCCCCTAAGCTAGGCTGATACAGTGAAAAAAAATCACACAGGTGAGCAAAAGAGTGGATATTATGAAAGCCTGAAACTCTCAGGTGAGCTATTTGGTTGGGAAATTGAAGCAGAATTATAGGAAAGGAAATAAGGGAGCCCCCAATTAAGTATCTAAGGTAGTGATGTGTAAATGGCATGAAAATGAAAAACAGCTGTAAGAAACTGAAATTTTAGCACACAGTCAACAGCCTAAGTGGCACTACAGTGTTAATGGGATGTGATGAGGAATTGGGATTTTGCTGTGAAAGGGTAATAAATTGTTCAAGAAGAGCAGGAAGAGAGGAAAGGGAGGCCTTGCCTCGGTATCAAGAACACCTATGCTGGTTCTGAAGTCTGCAGCTCAGCAAGCCAGGAGGAATTACTGTCTTCTTGAGTGACTGTATAGAAATAAAAGGAGCCACAAATAAGGGTGCTATGCTCTAGGGAGTCATTCTTTCCCTATTTAACCTTGAAAATCAAGCACAAGCCATAGTCTTCCCAAATATCCTGAGAGTCATGTCTACATGTCAAAGGGAGTAATATGCAGACACATCCTCAGGATGGATCAGGTAGCAGGAAGAATTTTTATTACACAATTTATGCTAACTTTCTGAATACACTGGGGACAGTATTTTATCTTTCAAAAGAAAGGAGAAACCACCAGGGAAATAGAGGGAACATAAAAAAACTGGTTAAGAATCTGAAGTTGGAAAGTTATTCCGGTAAGAATATTAGGAAAAATGAAAAAAGGTAAAAAAAAAAGTCTTCAGCAAAGGCAAACTTCAAAAGAAGTTTGATGTTTCCAATACTTTTGCCACACACTAAAAACAGACCAGATTAACTATAGTTAACTATGTGCTCATCAGTTATGAAGGCCAGAGTATGACAATAAATATATAAGGTAAATAAAAAATTAGATAAGTCATCATTCAAACCAACAAATCAGTCTCACTCAGAAATATCTGAAACTTGAGCCATCTCTGAACCATTTAAGAGAAATCCCCAAGAAGTCCAAAAAGATGGGGTAATTCTGGTGGATTGGAGAATGGCAGAGCCTTTGCTTCTAACCAAGAAGAGGAGAATAAAGTAAACACAGTCAGCTCAGTTGTTAGTTCTCAGAAAAAAATATAAACACAGAGCTTAGGTTTCTAGAAGGCAAGACGATAAAAAGAACAGCCAGCATTAATTTATCCGGCCAAGGTAATATCCAGACCATCTAGTTTCACTCTTCAACTGACAAATTGGGAATAATCAGAACAAAGTGCTGTAAGACTTCAAGAACAATACCATATTCTTTTCTCATAAGAAAATGAGATTTAGATGAAATTAGCATTGCACAGCTGGTTGACAAGCTGTGTGAAATGTCAATTCATAATTGCCAAAGGAAAAGTACTTTCAATCAGGAACTCTCTGGGACATTTTGTGGAAGTCCATTGCTATTCATCACTATTTCAGCTGTTAGAGAATCCTTACAGACATTTATAAGCACAAAACTCAGACTTGGGAATGTGCAGAAAGATGGATTACAAACAATGCCAAGAACAGGCTCAGAACTTGAAACACACTGTAGAACTGGTCCAAAATCAACCATGTGAAATTCAAAGAGGGTATGAAGTCCTAGCCAAGCTGAAATCAGAGGCACAAAGGCAACAAGAGCATGAACTACAGCCCAGAAGTAACACAGAAACATTGTGCCATGCTCCGTGTTGCAGTGGGAGTCATAGAATGTCCTCTGTTAGAAGGGACCCACAAGGATAGACTCCAGGAGCCACGGTCCAAAGAGGACTCAGCAGTATCATGCTGTTCCCCAAAAAGCTCTTGTCAGTCCTGGGATAGATAAAGTGCAGGGCTTACATATATGTCAGCAAAACCAATATTTGATCTCATTAATATTGATCTTGTGGGTCAGTTGCCAATTTTGATCACTGCACTACAGAAAACAAACAAACAAACATATGGAGAGTAACAAGGCAAGTAACTAAGAAAGTCTGAAATCTGAGGAGCAGTCAAAGAAATTTGATCTTTTTAATCTAGACAAAATAGGATTAACCTTAATTTGTATAAATCTTGCCTCCCAGTATGAGATATGTGTTAAAAGATAGTGGACATCTGTTAGTTTGTTGTTTTTTTTGTTTTTTTTTTCCAAAAGCCTATTACCAGGAAAGACAAGCATTTTCAGTACAGGAACCACAGGAATGATTCAGGAGCACATTTCTTTCTGATGATTAGGAGTTTTCCTCATTAACAATTGAATCTTAGTTGACCAGTTACTGTCAGAGGCACTTTACAGGTATTTCAGGAAAGGACAAGAAGATACTATTTCCCTCAACCTCTCAGTTTCCACGATTCCCAGTGTCCCCTTCTCTCCCACGGCAACAGAATTCGGTCCTGAATTCACTATTCATCCATCCAGACTGCCATATAAATAAATCCAATGACGTTTTACCACATACCTGAAATTAAGCACATGCTTAAGTACTTTGCTCAACAGCAATATACTTTAAGTACATACTTTAAAACTCTGCAAACTGTGTCTTTATAGCTTTCCAAAGTCATTACAACGGTGACATGGGTCTAAATTATTGCTGCACAAGAATGTAATTGCCCACTATAAGAAAGAGACCTAGAAAAGGGAAGAAGAATGCAGAAGAAGACTGCTAATCTTTGTTTCCTATGTTCACATTCTTTTCAGAGCACACTGATGAAAATGATAGTCTTCTGTGTGGTCCTGTTCTAAGAGAGGTATCTTCTGAAATGTGTATGTAATTGTAATGTGAATTTCGGTTTTGGTCACATTCACCCACTATGTGAGTGGTTGCAGCCTGCAACACTCCAGTACACGTACGTGAATTTCAAGCACGTGATCCAAGCAGCTTTTCACAACACACTCAAACATAATTTTAAGGCAGAAGGAAAGGGAGTACTTTCTAAAGATTTGATAATTTTCAACCAAAAAAATCCCCCACCAGATTAGATGTCTGCTTTAATGCTACTGAACATGACCGGTCTAATGATGACTTTTTATTTTTTAATTATTATTTTTTGGGGGGTGGAGGTGTGGAAATCTGTGACAGATCATATGCTTTTGTTTTTGTTAGGTTGTTTTTTGTGGTGTTTTTGTTTGTTTGTTTGTTTTGTTTTTTTCTGGGTCCCTTTTTCACTCTTACAAAACATACCCTTATTTTGACCCTTTGGTTCAAGCACTGATAGATATTTCAGTTTGGTCAACATTTAGGTGTCTGATCAAAAGACCTTCAACAAAAGACAATCTCTGTGTTTTCTTACACAGTAGCATGTAGAAGAAACTACAGGACTGTAATTTACTATATTACCTGTCAGGGTGCACAATCTTTTTTTTTTTAATTGCATATTTTATGGTATGCTTAAACTGTACTTAATTACTGGCTGCAGAGTGAAATCTTTACAAGGTTATTCTGTATGGCACCTTTCAACCTGACTTTATTTAAAGGAAATGTCTTAGTATCTGCCTAATCTTGAAGCACAGTCCACCATGTAAAGAAAACCATATTTAAACATGAAGATTTAAGCACTATTTTCCAGAAAATCTGTCACCATTGGATTCTCATGGAAAGAGAGATAGGAGGAAAGGAAAGTCTTTATCTAAAAAACATTGTCAGAAAATTATTAGTAATTCTTAGTGTTCATACAGTCACTGTTAAAAGTGACATTATCAGAGACATGTCATCAAGAAGAAGAATTGCAAAGCCACAAAGAAGGCAAAGTAATTTGCAAAAGCACAGTAGGCCATCACAGTAGTGTCGAGACAGCTTTAAGTCATGGAAGTTCTATGTATGTTCATGTATTAAAAAGTCTAAAATGGCACCTAACTGCTGGGGACAGATCAAACTTTGACATCTTTTTAACACATTAATGATGTTTAATAATCAAAAATAAGTGTTTGATAGCATCCAAAATGACTTATTTCCCACTGAGGACCTGTCCTTGTTTCTTATCATTTCTTGTTCTTTAACTGAAAAACAAAAAACCACAGTTCTAACCAAAGAAAACAGAACTATCCACTGCTTCATTACAAATTAACAGCTTGAAGGCACGTTTTGGATGTGGTTAATGAAACACTCACTAAGGTTTACATTACCTTATCCAGTAGCCACAAAGTTCTGTAACATTTATGCCACACCAGAGAAAGAAAATTTGGAACAGTTTGCATTCAGAACAATTTTGTTCCTGCTGTCAACTCTGGACAGCAATCACCAAAGTTAAAGCCTTTGCCAGACTTCTGAATGTCTTTGGAGCAAGTGGATGGTCTCCAGCCTCAGCCAGCACAACTTGGGAACCAACAGGCAAATATTCACACACCGACAAGCCAAACGAACCTCCCAAAACCAGCCAAAGGTATTTTGCTGCATCGGTGCTGATCTTTTCAAATGCAGAATTAGGTACCTCCTTAGTCCGAAATTGTAAAGCTATGAATGTTAATTTACTGAAACTATTCAGATTAAAGGGGCCTCCAGCCCCTTTGTGCAAAGTGTTTAGTTCAACAAATCTCTATTTCGAAGTTACAGAAGCGTTAACTTTCAGTGCTGCATCTGAAACCACGTGGCAAATGCGCAATCATTCATAACAAAAGGAGAAAAGAGATGGGAACAAAACTTTCTGAATTTCCATCTTTTCCTCCTGTTAGCATTCGTGAAAGAACATTGAAATTATTAAACTCTGCTTAAGACCCTGTCAACTAGAGCAATAACCAGATTAGAACAGGAGACTGCAAATTTCAGGAGCAACTGCTCCAGTTTTGTTCTGTTCTAACACGACAAGTTGTCTGCTTGGATTGGCCTCTGTGGTGGCAGCAGAAGGTAGCCCACTTTTGCTAAAACTCAGTTGTTTCTCATTTCCAGAGAATACAGAATAAAGGCCAAGTTAACCCTTCACACCACCTCTCAGTGAATGTTCCAGTGAATGACTGTGCCTGTTCATTTTGTAGTATTCCAAATCCCAAACACTGAGCCCACTTTGCTGTTCTGCATTTTTTGCAACCACTGACACCTCTGTAAACCAAGCAGCATACACATTGATGCCAAATCATTCGGAGAATTCTGAAAGGTGTAAACCAGTGGGTAATCAAACCCACAGCTTTTGGTTATTATTCTTTCTAAACTGTTCTGTTAACTCCTAACTTGTTTCTATCCTTGAATATCATTGCTTGCTAGTAGAGAATTTTATTTTATGTTGATCAAGGAGAACAAAAGAGAAGCAAGCCGTTCTTTTGGCAGCATGTCAAAAAAGTTCAATCATTTTATATTTCTGTATAAAGAACTGATTACCATAGCTCCAACTTCACAAAACCATGCTTGTCTTAGGGAAATCAGTATCTGCCACTAGAACAGCAAATCCTAATGTTGAGTTCAGCTAATAACTTATTGTACAGGACATATTACAGGATGTTAAAAAAAGGATGATCTATTTTCTTACCAACTGCACAGTCAAAAGGCAACAAAAAAGCTGCATGATGTGGATGAAACCCTTCCACATCATTTTAAAAGATATCTTTTAACCACTTCTGGGCAGCAGTCCCAATGTATGGCCACATAAAAATGATGATGTTGTCTAGGTAAAACTGGAAAGGTCCTCCATGACAGATGCACGCCATGGATTTTTATCTGCTGGAAAAGCAACATGAAACAACCAAATTGAAAGCACAAATCTCCAAAGACCCTGAAAGTTTGGAAAGCATCAGCAGAGGTAACGTATAGAGACAATGAAACAATGAGCCAACATGAGCCACTCATTACAACAGAATGCCACAACACCATCAAATCCTAAGAAAGGATGACAGCACCAAAATACTTTATTTGAAAGCAATTTTAACTTCCTAGAGAAGACTATATAAATGGGGATTTGACAACAAGATGAAATGAGCAGCACACAACCTTTAAATAAACCTGCCAAACACTCACAAGGTTTCGGTACTATTGTATGAAGAAATGCCTTTAGGGATGGTGAGCAATATAATTTTGCCCCAGTTTTAGTGGAAAAAACACTCTCTGTGGACATCATTATGGACAAAGATGTGTTACATATCATGTCATGAAATGATGTGGGGTTTAACCTTCCTTTCAATTCTGAAAAAAAAAGGCTAATATTCTTTCATCTTCATGCCCAGTTTCAATAGGCTGTGGCAAAGCAGAGAAAACAGAACATGAGGTAAAACAATGTATCTGATGCGCCATGATTTAATTTCAAAATACTGACAAATGGTGGACTTCTGATCAATGAAGGAACTCAGCCTATAACTATCAGTGCTGGCACAAAAAGCTAACAGAGCTTGTCTACAGCCCAGATAAAAGAATTCTGCATTTATTTATAATGAGTCTTTAGTTAGTTACTGAATGCTCAGATCATGGGAAAAGGAATAAGAAGTTGCATGTGGTTTTCTTTCTCTGAAGCCTGAAGGTATGGTATATCATATGGTTTATGTATCATGACCATCACATAGACATGCAAGTAGATTTCCTTCCATGAAAGAAAATACTCTGTTTCATAACACTAAACATTCCAAGGTTTTCCACCAACAGGCAAAAATAACCATTAATAGAACCAGATTATATAAGAAATAATTTCTGTTTTCTAAACTAAGGGAGGAAAAAAGCTCAACACATTGCAGTCCTTCAGACACAACCAGAAATATTTGTTGCATCCATACTGTATCATCTGCTCAGTGATATGGCATGTTCATAGTTCAGACTGGTCACAGGTGGCAAACTTCATTTCCCTTAGAGAAAGTCTCAGGTAATCACACCAAAATACCAAAATAGAGTAGAAAAAGCCCATACTTCAACCACTGCAGATCTGGGAATGATGCAAGTGATGAAAGAGCTCAGCACTGGGCACCTCTGTGCATGAACACAAAGTAATAACTTCAGAGACTTTTGCTTTCTCTTTTACTGTGGGAAGTCCCTCCAGAACTCATGGCACTGCCTCCTATTACATGTAGGGACCATTTATTAAAGAGAAAAGGAAAGGAACTATTTCCCCCTAAAATATGACTACACAGTTTCGTCATAAACACGCTGCAATTCTTCTTCAGCATAGCTTAATGTACTTATTAAAGTTACAGGAAATGGCTAACTGTGTGTGTAATGTTTTTAGTTTTGTTTCATGAAATAATGTTCAGTATTTATCTCCAGATGGATTAGGTAAGCACATAAACAAAACAAATTAATTTATATCATCTCAATGTGAAAACAAAGCAGATCTCAGAGATCATTTAATAAGAAGTTAAACAGAACATCCCTGTTAACCCAGCATCACAAATAAAAGTACCTTCACACTATTTGCATCAGATACAGTGCTGATGCCACATGGTGAAGACAAAGACTTCAAAAAGAAGCCTGAAACACTCTACTGACAAAATCGTTTTTACGTAACCATGAATGTTGCAGTTTTTTTTCGTCTTCAACTATAATAACTTCAATCAACTGATTATGGTTTCTCACTTCAGAACAGATTTATCCAAGGGGATGCTACAAAAATGGACAAGTATTTCATTAATTTCACTTTTCAGGGAAAATTTTTAGAGTGAATGTGAGTGTAACAAATTTAAACTAGCAAAACCTTATTTTTTGAAAGCAATTGTGCCATCAAAACAGACATCACAGCCTTGAAACCGTACAGACACCCTTCAGAAATCATTATCTTTCAAAAATTATTTTTACTTGCCTGAAAGAAATAATTACATTTGAAAAAAATTACCTCTCGAATTGTTATTGAAAACATATTCCTACTGAAATTATTCTGTCCAAACAAAACAGCATTTTCTGATTAAAAAGTGTCATTTGGAAACATTTCAATAAATCATTGCTAGTTCAAAAAGAACAGCTCCCACTTTCTTCTAAATATTTAGTCTCCTTATTGAGCTAAGGGACTATTTCATTGAGCAAAGTGTAGAGTGGGAATATTCCACAGCTAAAAAATAAGGAATTAATTTATCAGGTCTGATATAATGACAAAGTACTGGTATTCGTGCCAGTATCACCTACACCTTTCTAATTCTAGAAGCTCAGTTATAGCTAATAGATATTGAAAACATGCCATTGATCAGTCTTGGACATCTTCCATATTACATACTTTTTATTCTCTCATTTAAAATCAAATGCGTTATAACATTACAGTTGCTGAAAGCAACTGCCTACTTAAACTACTTCTCAAAGTTATTTAATATCTCTTATTATTAGGAACTCATTAGGAAACTATTCAACAAAGTTTAAAATTTCTTTAATGTTTAATTGCATTTTTGATCATTAATTACATTTGCAGATAGAACTTTTTAAATCTTAATTTTCTCATTTAAGTCTGAAATGGAGTTCGTTACCCAATAAATTTTATTTTAGTGCAAAGACAAGGCCCATGTATTGATGAACCTTTTAAAAGAAGCCTACAGCTCTATCAGAACAAAATTCTATTTATCTAGCATTTCATAATATGGGAATGAAAAAGTCATCTTTGCAGCTGAAATTTTGAGTTCCTTGGAAACCATCTTTAAGATTTATTGTTTATACATTTTATAATAGAAGCTATGACAGGAAGGCTTTTTATTTAGAAATATCTAATACAGAAATAAAACCACTAAACCTCTAAGTGAAATGAGAGAGGTTCTTGTTCTCCCTGTCCTACCCAGAAAACCAACAGTAAGGAGTCAGACACAAACATGAACATGTGATTGACTTGATGATCTTTTCCAGCCTTAACATTCCATGATTTGATGCTATCTCAGGGTCTGTGTGAGTCAGCAGTGCCTGGAGCAAAGCCCTTACCATACCCCACGCTCTGTGAGACATGGGCTCCTTTCAGTTTTGGTGTCAGGGAAGGGTTACACGGTGCATTATCTAATGGTAAAACACCAACATTCCGCATCTGCTACACTGAAATAAACATTTCTGTCTTTGGTTCCATCAGCTGTGCCTTCCCAGACACGTTCTGGCTCAAGAGAAATGATCCTGATGTTATTAGGTCTGGGCAGGGTGATTGACTGACCTGACTGAGCAGCAGAGTAAGCTCACGAACCCTCTGTTTATGAAAACATAACTCACCCTACAGCAGAGTTTTTACTCCATTACGAGGGAATGTTTCTGAGACAACAAGCAGCATTTTATTCAGGTCAGTAACAAACAAAAATACTTATTTTCTTTGCAACATATTTGCAAAATTTACCACTGTACCACTAATAAGAAACTTTTCTGCTTCACTTTTTTTCCCTCCATACCTCTATCTTTTACAAAGTAAGCAATTTGAATTGTCCTATCTTCTACTTGATTAATTACGTTCCTTTACTTCCAGAACTTCATTGATTTCCAGTATGGTTTATTTAGGAAGTTCAGGCTTATAAGTAACAGCTCTAAAATATTAGAAGTCACATGACTGTATCAGTTATATTTTTAAACATATAATTAGCAAATGCTATTTATGACAGAGACTATTCTGTCTATTAAACTTAACTGTATATATGCAAGGTCCAGATGTAAGAAGTTTAGCAGGAAAGAGACAGAGAAAAGGAAGACCAAGTTGCCCAGGATATTTCTAAAGATGGAGATGAATAGGCAGCCAGTTGTGGATATCCCACACCTCTCTAGTCTTTGAACCCTGTGGTTATGACAGAAGGGTTTTGGTTAAAGACTTAACTATTAGCATCATGCATCCCCAGGGAGTAAAATTATATCTAGTTGGGTGATACATTAAAATAACAATAAGGGATGCCTAGTACTAGGTAGGTTCTACTGTGTGTGTTTGGTTTTCAAGTGCCTATTTAGGTGGCTCAAAATGATGTAAGGTTTAAAGATGAATGCTGTATTTACATTTGCATTTTGCAGATTTTTCTATTATTGCCATTCCTACCAAGCTGTAGCAATATTTTCAGTGTTTCTGCTACAGTTAGGTTGTGAAAATGGAAGACTCAGGAATAATAAAAACATCCATCATTGAGTATTCCTCTGGCTGTTGCTTTATTTTTTAAATCAAATAAAGAAGTTGTATAGCGAACTCTATGGGACTCAAATTGCATTTCATTTATAAACACAAAAATTTTTATCTGTTTTTACCAAAACACATTTGGCAAAACAACTGCCCCAAGTCAGGTAAGACATAGATGTAACACTTCAATTTTGACATGAATTAGTCTGAAAACAGACAATTGTTTTAGATAACAACTTTAAAAAATTGCTCATGATTAGATAAAAATAAGATAAACAGACTCTTTTTGATATGTGACTTCAAGAATATTTTTGTGACAGATATATTATTCCTTATTTCGCGTGCAAAATGCTCCATGGCTGATGAGGAAAATGAAGGCAACCACGGGCATCTTAGTCACAAGTTTTTTCCTTCTGCTAAGGAGTACCTCTAAGAATATTTCCTATTATTTATCAAAAAAAAGTTTTTAAGCAATTTCACATATTTTGACAAGTCTGCTACTTTCACATATTTTTTGTAATGTCAGAGCTCCGACAGCTCCAACTGACTGTGTTTTAACAGAAATATTAAATGGTTCACTGAAAACCACAAAGATCTTTGATGATTTGGTTCTAATCAATAAGTCTCTCTTGGAGATGTGGTTTCTGGAGTCAAGGCTCATCACTGCCCTTTCTTCACTCCCTTATACCACATACCGGAAGGCTCCACAGCACAGGGGCTGTGATTTATGCACCCACTCCTCCTCCTGTACTCTCCAGGCACTGCTTTTATGAATCCCATGTGCTGCTTTTGTCCCTTGACCTCACTTTTCAAATGAGAAGAACCGCTTATACAGCTCCCAAACTACTGATTGCCCCGTGTCTGACAGTCAGATTTTTACCACTCGTATCATTTTTCTGCAGGCATCAAACCATAGACTTTCCAGCTGGTGCAGCAGCTCTTTGTCCTGAAGAAATAAACAATCTGTTTTCAAACCCAGCAATGACTGGGACCTGCCCTGACTAACAAATAGCATTTCCTTCAAGGTGGCATTGAACAATTAAACAGGGCTAATTTCTGAAGATCCTTCTTGCTTCATTAAAAATTATTGAGAGATTAACATTTAATCCATTCTAGTACAAAAAGAATGAGGGTGTGGATAAAATATTGAACTTCATTCCTCTGAGTACAGTTCTCCTTCAATACTTGGGGAGAATAAATGGCTGGTGAAAGGGACAGGCTAATGGTGTGCCTGTCTGCTTATTTGTTTGGGGTTTAGTATAAAACAAAACAAAACAAAATCATAACTGACTTAGGAGTCTAAAGTTTTTGAACAAATAAATTCTCAATGGTTTCTGAAATTTCTCACACTGGAATGTTTATTATGATTTTGAATCTTCAGATGATAGTCCTGCCACTACTTGGGAACGTATCCTACCCCTAATATAACTAATGATTTAGCTATTTAAGACCATCTTTCCTTGCCTTTCAGTTTTAACATGATGTGTTAGGCACCGGAAAACACTGGGTTAAGTAATTTTTGCTCTTTGTCTTAAGAAAGTAAAAAGAAATACTGAAGTAATTCTGGTGCTCTTGATTCCTCCTGTTTTCAATGTGAGACTTCAAGGGAAGAATAAATGTGAGTTGGATTCTTTCTGATGGTCTTGTTCAGCATTTTGGCATGCAGAGATAATACTTTAACGAGAGGAGACAATGGTAATGATTCAGTTTGCTGAGGAATCTTAATGTTATTTGAAAGCATGGCTCCTGTGTTTGTAAACACACTCATCATGACTCTGTGCTCACATCCAGCACTTCCATAGTGAAGCTTTGCTTTAATACTCCTTTCCAAAATTGTTCCACAGCCTTTCCTGCCTATCTATTCTCCTTATTTTCAATAACACACAGTACTAGATGTAACTAACCCCAAATGAGTATAATAAAACCCAGGCGGATGCCAAATAAACATCTACCTTGTATACAGAGAAATGTAAGTGCACTTGCAGCTCCTGTATCAAAAAGTTTTGATAGAGATAGGACAAGAAGCAACACCTGTGAAGAGCTCCTGGCCCAGCTGGCTAGTTAGCCCATGCTGAAATCCAAAAGCTCCAGCCACCTGTACAGACACAGATGGAAGCTGTACCACCATATCTCCATTACCAATATCCTTCTAAACGTGTTACAACCCTCAGAACTGCCATGCCTTTCACTGCTTGTTTGTGTGACTGAACATGGTCTTGGGTTCTTCTCCTAGGAGGGGCACACAGCAGTGAAGCAATCTTCTCCTGACAATAAAGTACCACTTGTTTCTTTAGCCTGGGGATAAAGAAGGCTCTGGAGAGACCTCATCACTCTCCACAACCGCCCCCAAAAACAATGCTGTAGAGAGGTGTGTGACAGCCTCTGCTCCCATGTAACTAGCTATAGGGCAAGAGGAAATGGCTTCAAGTTGTGACAGGAGAGGTTTAGGTTGGATATTAGGAAAAATTTATTCACTGAAAGAGTTTTCAGGCATTGGAACAGGCTGCCAAAGGCAGTGGTGGAGTCACCATCCCTTGGAGATTGAAAAGGTATGGAGATGTGGTGCTTAGGGACATGATTAGTGGTGAACTTGGCAGTGCTGGGGGAATGGTTGGACTCAATGATCTTAGAGGCCTTTTCCAACCTAAAAAAATCTATGAATCTATTATATGATCCTATCAGGAAGAACCATTAAGCCCAGAATTACTTTAGTCACAATCCAATTTCTAGATCTGTAGGGTTTGCTTTGCATTTTTTATTACAATAATTCTCTTTTCCCTAGTTCCAGGCCTCCAGTTCCTGCTCAGTTTTTCTCTACTGCTGGGTTTCAGCACAAAATTTCCCTGCCTAATGTGCTAACTCCTGAGAACTGGTAAAGTCAAATGTAGTCATGAAGCAGGTAGGGAATGCCATCAGCTGGTACCAAAGTATTTTATACATAAAACAGTTCAATACAATGCTATCCTTACTCTACAGCATTCAGATTTAGAAAGATTTTTAGCATCATTTACTTTTTCTAATACATATATTTCTATCCACAACCAGAAACTCAGTGGAAAAGAGAGAAGATAAAGACAGAACTAAGAGAGAGGGAGGGAAAGCTTCCTGTAGCCCAAGGGCTGCACACAAATATACTGAAACATTAAAGAAAATTATTTATTCATCAAACTTAATGCAAAATTCCCTTCTTTTTCAATATAATTTGCATTCTGAGTAAGCCAATCAGGTAATTTCCTGATAGAAAGAGAATAAAGAATAAAAGAATAAAAATGCTCAGTTTTGGCCAGAAATATGAGGAGGCCTTTGAAAAATATCGCAAGAATACTGAGCAGAACATCTTCATACAAATACACCACTCAAGCTGCTGTATTTCAATGGGAATATTATCCCACTTCAACTATTAGATAAGGTGTAGAAGTAGAGAAGGCGAAGGAAAGAGACCTTTCAATGAGAACACTCTTAGTGAGTCACTGCTACAATAAGAGGTACAAAACATCCTAGTCCTTTTCAAAGACTTCAGAAAGCCATTTGGGTGTTCTGGGTCCATTTATCTGCTTGTAGGATCCAGGGAAAGGTGAGAAGTTGAGGGGAAAGAAATAATGATGGATTTTCAGGGCCTTTTCTTGCCACCCACTCTTGTACAGCTCACAATACTTAGGACATTCTTCACTACATGTTCTTCCTATTTATTTTGCCAGTGCCAGCTAATAAACCTCAGTCATCTTCTTAGCTGACTATCTGGCAAGATGGAGAACAGTAAAAGCCTACACAGGCACTGACAGATTCTGACTGAATAGGTGGGAAAACGATAATGTTTTCAACAGAGTTGAATTTAAGCTTCTAGCAAATGTGAAACCTCAGGTGAAATGTTGGGATGATTTTCTGAAATCCTTTTTCTCCTACACCCACAGCCCACTCGGGTAGGCTGGACAGATAATAAATCCCCTGTTAGTCTGCACCAGCACCTGTAGCAATGCAGAGCTTTTGCATATCCACACATGACTCTCTTGTGCAAGCCTAGATAGGAAAATAATTTGGTAGTCCCAGTAATTTGGTAGGCCTTTTAATTACCTGCTTTCCCTTCTCATTTGCTCTTCTTAGCTGACAATTGAATCTTCCTCAAATAACTTTTCTGGCGTTTTTAGACTTTTAAGTGATCAAATCATCTTAAAGCAACAAAAATTAGGTATCAGAAAATAAACAATGAAGTTTCATTCAGTTGAAAGAGATTTATTCTCAAATTCATCTGCTCTGAGTTTCTCACAGCCTGACTATTGCCAAATTCATTCTACACCCTGAAGCTTCTTATGCTTATTACTAATATATATCGACTTCACATAGGCTCTATTTCAGTTCTGGGCAGGAGCTAAAGTTTTTCTCTGAGATCTTCTGAAGCACTTTTTAGCTTCAGACACCACCATCCTTTCTATTTTAGACACATATGTAGGGTATTCTAAATCCTTCCACAGGAAGAGAGGGTTTGACACAAAAAATAGTGATGCAAAGGCCAAGGCATACAAATCATACAAACTCATCAGCAGATCATAACAGCAATTCCTCTGTCAATAATTAAATAAAATAAAAGCAGAAATTCTTTCATGTGTAAGTATTGTTAAGAAAAATAACATATTTCAAGAGATAGATTGCTTTAAATCATGAAATGCTGCAATCTAAGGCAAATTACCAATGAGGTTGTGCTTTATTAAGATATGTAATTATAGCTCCATTTCAGCTGTCCTTTGTGGCACAGATTACAGCAAGCTGTTAGTAAAGAAGGACTACTATCTTATAACAACACACAAACAGCATACTGCTATTGTAGAATTCCTCCTGAACAAAATAGAGTGTTAATTGAAAGGTAAATTTCTGGATTTGGCACTTGGAGGCTCTGACAGGACTGCAGTGAATGGGAGCCCACTGGGAAGCAGGAAAATAATAGCCATCATGTTACTGCTAAATGTGCTGCAGACTGCTCCTTCAAGGGCATATGCAGCAGTCAGGTGAATTTAAAGCCAATATATTTACATCTGTACCCAGCAGGAATCACGCAAAGCAATGGCAAAGGGAATGTCACTCTGAACAAAGTACAATACAAGGCTGTTTCCTAAAGAAAGGGAACGGTGTGTGCCACGGTCTGAAACACCCAGTGATTGGGCACAGCCTGTGTTCTGTGTTAGCTCTCACTTTTGCTTTCTTTCAGCTCTGTGTAGCTGCTGAACAGATTAGGGGTGTTTAAAGTAAACTGCCTGGGCAAAGTGCAGCTGGAACAGCAGGATCACTGGATTTACAAAAGCCTGCTCCTGGAATCAGGCTGTGGGGTGTGGACAAGGACAGGCCACAGCTCGAACTCATGTGCAGATTTCCAGTGCTCCATCACTTCCCTGAGGTCAGTCCTGTTGTCCTGTGTTACACCATCTCACTAATTTACCCCAATAGCTGTGTCACTGTTTGTGGTGTCCTTTCATTTGTGGAGGAAGAGGCAGAGCAGTGGTCTGGAGTTCCTGTGTGCTCCAGGACAGACACAAAGTGATGCCCTTGTAAAAACTGGCCCAGAGGAGCTGATGGAGAAGGTCTGCACAGGGCAGAGCTCTGGGGATCCCAGACAGTGAGCACAGCAGCAGGACAATCCTCATGGATTCCACTGATGACACAAATTCTGCAATGTCACTGATGTGTAAAGGAACTGGAACATTGCACAAGAGGAATGGTATGACTGGAAACAAAAGCAGTGGGTACTTAGAGGTGAGTTAAGAGCACTGAGTAGAACATCATGCATTTTGTGACCAGCAAGAACTTCGGTTAAACTGAGCATCCTAAAGTTAGAAATTGCAAAGGAGGTGGCGGGTCAAGCACTTATCAGCTGTGGAAGGGAAAAAGCAAAAAAGTAAATTCTTGTGTGGGCAGAGACACAACATCAGGAAGACACATCAAGTACAAACCAGAATTGCACAAGGTGCTACTTGTTGCCTGCTCTGAAGAATTCTCTTTATCTATGTAACAATAAAAAGAATTAAAACTTGTTGAGAGCAGAGAGGCGTCATAATCAAAGGAAAGTCTTCAACCCTAACAGACAAGGCTAAAGCTGCCTAACTCAGGCCTGTGCAGCCTAACTAAACAAGAGCTAGGGAGGAAAATGACTGCTCTTAGAAAACACTGCAGAGATACGTTAGGGAGGGAAAAGACATCTTTTAAGCTAAGGGATAATACTGGCACAGGAACAAATGGGTATAGATTGCCTTGAATATATTTAGGCAGTACATTGGAAGATGATTTTGATCAGGAGACAGGTTCCAGAACAGTTTCACATGGAGAATATTTGTAGGGGAAAAAAAGCAGTTTGTAGATGGGATTTATTTAGTTTATTAAAGGACTATATCATATTTTTGCACACCAGAGCAGAAGACTGCTTTCCATGACCCAGAAGCTCTGGGAATACTTCCTTCCCTGGAAATTGTAGTTAAAATAAGGACTTAAACTTAAGGAAGGTTTATTCAGTCTTAAGAAAATTCGTGTCTGATGCTCTTCCAGACCATGTTATCTGGACATGTACATTTTCTTGTAAAAAGAATAAGACACTGTATTTTGACTACAGGTGAAAAGTACTATTGAAGGCTACCCTTAAATGCATTGTCTTACTGAATCCCACTAAATGAAAGATGTCAGTGTTACCTCTTCCTCATGCCAGTCTGCAGCTACTTTAAGTCGCAGATATATTTGTGCTAGTAATATGATAAATATGAATAAACAACAATTTTAGAAATTATAAACTAACCCTGTCATGCATGCTTACAATTTAAAGCATTTTGTATAATTTAGTAGACATTAAAACAAAACACCAACCAAACAAACAAAAAAAGATTTGCACCTTAAAGAAGTACATTGGAATTAAGGATTAATATTTTCCTTTTATTCTAAGCATTGATCAAAGAGTCTAGTCTATCTCTTTTGCTTTTTTATTGAAAAATACTAAAGGATAGCACTTGAAGCTCCTGTTTCCTTATGCTGACTGAAGAGCAGATATTTACAAAAAGTGAATAATATTTGCATAGCTGATGAACATCTAATAACATGCAGTAAGACATGTAATGTCAAATTTGCATGAGATATTAGCTTTTATAAACAGCTAATGTGTCTCTCATTATCCCCTTTATGAGTCTGTTGTTGAGGGGCTTTTAAGAGCCTCATAATTTTCATCTGATGGGTTATAAAAATAACTACTTGATTTGGATATTAGCTTAAAATGGTGGTAATCACATTCCAGATTGCATAGGACAGGAATCAATGCTCTCAGCGTTTATGCACATTCCAAGTGGGTGGGTTCCCTTTAAAAGCATCCATGACACCAACTTTGTGCAGTATAAAAAAGTTCAATCTGAAATTGCAGTGTTAGGAGGTGTAGATGATGCTACTAAGTCTACTTAATCCATAAAAATTGCATCTGTGCTTTCAATACCTCCTCCTAGTCAGGACAACCAGGAGTGTCATCATCTGTCTCTACACTAAAAAGTATTGTTGAAAATCAGTGCAAAAAAGGTAAACTTTAGTCAGAGCTTCTGGTATTTGCTTTTTTCTACTCACATTTATGCCCAGCAGAATGGTTTGTCTGTGATTAATACTAATTAACATTATGCTTTGGTTTAGTTTTTCCTGTGTACCAGTGAGGAGCCATGTTCTTATTTAATTCTCAGGCTTATGTTCATTGGAGTTTTGTCTCATTCGATGCCACAAACAGAAACTGGCAGTTTTCACTTCATATGGTTTTGCAGATTCCCAGTGAACAGTACATTTTCCTTGCTCTGTTTGGAAACAGAGCAAAATACCTGCTCACATTCATGAGTCATGAGTGAACAGAGAGGGCTCTATTCTGTTCACCCTCACCAGATTCAGGCTGGTGTAACTTGGCACTAGTACAGTAACTTCTAACTTGGCCTTTTGTGATGCAAGTAGGGTACCAAGTTCTGGGATTTGCCTCAGCTGAAGCTGATGAAGTGCACACAAACCAGTCTGCAACATCATGGGTGGGTTCAGCAGTCAGCCCTCCTTATTGCCTGGAGACTAAAGGAGCCCACTACAGTTGTTTCCTGTATTCCAGATATTTCCTATAGTAAGTATAGAAGTTGAGATAGTGTTTGTACTGATTTGACCTTGTTTATTTATATGTGGCAAACTAAGCAGCTCCTAAAAGCGTGTGCTGAACTCTCGCACATTTTCAGGAACCAACTGCAATAAAAGAATAACTGTGCATTACTATGTCTTACTGATAATTTTAAATTGATTGACAGCTAAACCAGTGCTTTCTTTCTAAGAATCCCACTTTGGTTCTCACATTAGTTACACATTGATGTAACTTAAATTGTTGTGGTACAGAGTTTCCTGGAATAACTATGAGACAGCAGGTTCAAGTCTGAGGCAGAAAAAGAACATGGAAAATTAAGGTTATATTTTTTTAGGCTACCCAGCTGACTCTCCAACCTCACAGGCAAGTTTGAGATTTCGGCAATGACCTGTCAGCTTTGGCCTATCTGAAAATGTGATTTCTCATGTGCAAATCGACTCAACACTGAGTTTATTCTCATCCATCACACCTTGAACACTTCAGGTACAGCAGGTGTACAGCCCAGCTACACATGGCAGAACAAGCTCTGTGCTTCCCAGCACAGTGGGTTTTGCTGATGAAAGTTTGCACAGAGGCATGTGCATCATTTTATGCCTCAGTTTTACCATTCATAAAATAATTGCCCTTAGTGCAAACTTCTGTTCAGAGATCAGTGCTGATGCTTGATCTCTAACCAACTATGAAACTTCCTTTTAGCTTCAACTGTATAAATTTCCATTCATGCAATAATTCAATAAATTATTTTTTAGAATAACTAGAAATTAAGAATTCAGTAAATTAGTATTATTCCTTAACTTTCAAACACCAGCTGAAGAGCTGGAAAAGAGAGGCTGGTACAACTCTTTAAGCTGATGCAGGTATTGCCCCTGGTTTCTATTTCAATCATTTTGCCTCACCGCTCCTGCCTGAGGTGCACAGATCGTTCAGGCACCAAATCATTGTACCAGCGACCAAAATGCATTTCACGAAGCTAGGAAGCCCTCAAGGAGAGTATCAGGGTTAAATGACTGCTTTTGTTCAGCTCGTTGCTTTGCTCTGCTGGGGGTCTCTCCGCAGGCTGTGGCAGCAGGTGATGCACATGTCTCTTGGAGTGGTTTACTTACTGATTTGGAAGGAAGCACCAGCATTTCATCCTGCCTGCTGAATTTAGCTTAGACAGATAGACAGAAACTGAATACTAATAATGGTAGAAGAGGAGAAGAAATAACTCCACATCCCTGCCAGCTGAGCCCTTCTAATTGCTGACCCCAAATCTGGGAGTTAGAGCAGAGCTGAGTTTTGTGAGCTGCTGTGACTGCTGCACTAGAGGAAATCCTTTCTCTGCAGAAGAGCTAGTTTCTCCCCTTCCCAGTGCAAGTTATGGTATGAATCACTGAACAAGGAGAATAAAAAAATTATCTTGCAATTTGGCAGTAAGAACAGGTATTTCTTGTACAGAGGCCTGCTGGAGTTGGAGGCAGATTAAAGAAAGACTTTGCTGAAGCTGGAAATAAAGGACAGAGACTTTTAACATCTGGTGCACCACGAGTGACACCTTTTTTCCACCACTCTCCCCTACACATTCTGCAGTGACCTGTCCATCAGGGACTTGCATGTGAGGTGACAGAAACCTTCTTAAATGAGAACAGATTACACCAGAGTAAAAAGTGGATGTACAACAGCAAAAGGCAGAACGATCAGGGAAATACTATTGACTCAGGTTGTGCAATTTACTGCCAAATAACATTTCTAGGTACACTGAAAAACTGACCCCAGCACACATCCCTGCTCCCTCTGCTCATGTGAAAATTGTCAGGGCCCACAGTCACTCTGATTGCTGGAGGCTGAAGGGCACAGCATCCTCTTTGCTCGTGTTCTTCTCTGGGGGACAGAGAAGTCAGAGCTCTGTGCAGAGAGCACAGACATTTTCATATGCTCCTGAGCAATGCCGGTAGCACCTGCCTTGGCAGTGCCTACAGGGCTGACCCCATAGGGCACCTCCTGTTATTGCCAAGGGAGCATTTGGAGATGGAGGTAAAGCTCCACAGTTTTATATTCTCCCCTACTTCCTCTGAGTTTCACAAAAGGGTGCATAACTTGGGTGAACACTTGCTAATGATTTCAAAAACTAAAACTCATTTTTACCACCGGCTGGAACTGTCTCACAGAATGGCAATTTTAAGAACTTTCTCTCTTCAGTGGAAATGGGACAGTCAATAAGAAATTATATCAAAACAGACCCAAAGCATGCAAACAGACAGGAATGGTTTGTACATCCCAAAGCCTTGGCAGATCTAGCTTTATTCTGAGGAAATGATAGTTCTGCATATATTTCAGGCAAAATGAGGAAAGGAAAAGAACCTCCTTTCCTCATTTTGCCTGACTCTTTAAGTATTCCCAGTTATTAAAGTTACTACTATGGTTGGGAATCAAAGCATTCAAATATTATTTGTGTCAATTTACATTTATAAATCTGCTTTATTTATGATAAATTACACCTTGAAGGCACTGATAAGGTAGAATGATACTGAAAGGATTCACTGAACTGCAGGGGTCACTGTGGAAGGCAATTTGTGCAGGGTGAGCATGACTCTTAATCACATAAAAGTGAAAGATGAAAAAAAAAAAACCACCTGAAAATGCTAATTTGAAATGATCAGCTCAGTCCTTCATAGACATACACATGTAATCTCAGCTGCATGCAGTTCAGTGTGTCTCCTCCTGTCCCAGCATGTTGCAAACAGGCTTGGCTCCAGAAGCAGCACTGGGCACCTTCAGCATTCCAACTGCCCTAAAAATATGGACCTCACCTCAGTAAATGTGTTCTGATCTATATTCTAGAGAAGCTCCTACTGAAACTTCTCATTGATCCTGAGAGTCTTCAGATTAAGCTAAATCCTTATTTAGCTTACATTGCAACAGCATATTTTTGGGCTTTTGGGCTTTTTTTTTTTTTTAATGTATTTGACTTTTTTGTCCCTCCATAGAAACAAGGTTGGCCCAAATGCCTGGAATGTCCTCTCTTGCAAATGAGCCTTGGTGAAAATGCAGTTATTCACATGAGGGGGTACACTCACACAGCAAAGCTAGTCATTTTGTTACTCTGGTTAGAACTTTACACTCTCCATTTTTATCAACAAGTTTTAAAAGGCAGTTATTAGATACAGACAGAAAAAAAAAAAAACTAAAAAAAAAACAAACAACAAAACTAGATTAACAAATCAGTGTAGTTAC
The DNA here is from genome assembly GCA_013399695.1 of Formicarius rufipectus. NCBI lineage: Eukaryota > Metazoa > Chordata > Aves > Passeriformes > Formicariidae > Formicarius > Formicarius rufipectus. The sequence goes on from VXAU01001192.1 coordinate 1,793,552, forward strand.
ATCATTTCTGAGTTCACAATGAGCTGCTGTCAACTCTTCCAGCATACGGGGAATAGAAGAGGGTTTTACAGCCTGTCACCATCTCCTGACAGGCAGGTAAGTCACTGCTTATAATCAAAACAAGGCTCTGTTCTGGGGTCTAACTTCTCCCACGGGTACTCTGCAAGATGACAGTCTTCAGTTAATCCACAACTAGAACACGATTTCCCTCCCTGTGTGAAAATTGAGCTCCTTCCCCAGGCACAATCAGAGAGCTGAGTTCTCTCCTTTGAACTCCTTTTTCCGAGCCTGGCAGGTACTACAGGAGCACCTAAGCCCTGTTTGACACAGCAAAGGCTTGCACCACTCCTCCCATGAGGATTTCTATCAGCAGATGAGAAGCACCCACTACAGACAACCCAGCAGGCTCCTCTTTAGGCTTCCTATTTGATAACCTTTCTGAAGTGGTAGCAGAAATTTTGGAAATGTCACCATTCTTCAACACCAGATTCTTGTTCCAGGAACAGCCAAATGGTATCAAAACAGAACGATGGAGATTGGTGCAGGAGACGTTTGCCTCTAGTTTAGAGCACACATTTAAACTGCTTGTAAACAACAGGTGAGAACAACAGAACCCCTAACTACAGTCCTAAGGCAGCTAAGTGAGGCAGATTGAAAGTGAGGGCTTCAGACACATTTAATGAGTGAATGTTGATGCTTCCAGACCTACAGGCCAGATGGTCCTATTTCTACAAAGCCCAAGGATGGAAAAAAATAAAAGCCTCCAGGTGTCTACTGTACATTTCAATCTGTGCTAATATTCAAGAAATGACAAGTCTGATAAATTAAAACCCCAGGAGGCCAAGCCAAAACCAGAGAGAATTTATAGACTAAATACAATTTATGCAGCAACTTATGGAAACAAAGTAGGAATTAAAGCAGCTTCCTACTAAAGAACTTTAGCAATTTTAATCCAAAGCATGTAATACTCTTTTTTTTTTTTTTTAATATTAATCTGGAAGAAGTTGTTCTTTGCTAGTCTTCACCCCTGCTAAAGTTTTCTTTCTCCTGCAGACTTACACCACCTGGCTTGTCCAGTTACACTGTTAGTGCCTGTCATGTTGCATCCTGATGTTCTGTTTACACTTTTCACCAACATTATGTGTGGCCTTGCTGCTGCAGCAAAGCTCAAGCAGATGGATCTCACGTCTGCACAAAATCTTGTCACGACAGAAAAGGGACAGGCTGCCACAGGAAAGAACCTGCTGCAGAATGATGATCTGGGTGAACATTAATTTAGGCATAAAACCGCTTTGGACAGGTGTGATTGGCTGTTTTCAGTTTAGCTGCACCAGTTCTCATCAGGAATGCTTTTACATCAGTACATTCTTTTTAATTTAGAAGGAAAAACAAGACTACTGCTTCCTGGATTGAAGATAATGTTGCTTGAACAATGACATACCTTATTCCAAGTAATGTAAGCAAGGTGCTCTGAAAACAAGAGATTTATTTCCTCAAACAGGCAGGGAAACACACTGTTGAACTTCTTAAAAATACCCATGTGGGTAATTTTATTCCAGCTTCAGTGCTCCCTAGTTTCAGTACAGCAGGGTTTTACAGCATATCACTTTTGTACCAGACAATCTTTCATTACAATTTCAAGTTCTCAGAAAACAAGAGGTTCATGATTTTTCAAATTTACCTCTCCTTCAATATGCTGAAATAATTTATCACCAGGAAGCAGAGGTGTTGCTATACAAATACTCACTAAGTAATTAAGTGCACCATTACCTCCTTCAAGTAAGGCATTTGAAACAGAAGCTCACTAAATTTGGTCAACGATATTGAAAACTGAAGGTGAAGTACAAAAATTCCTGATGCTCACTCAGCAGATGTGAACTCAGGTTCTGACTTGTGTTACTCTAGACACAAATTAGGAAAAATGTGTACAAACCAGGAAGGTGTTGTTTGAAAATAAAACAATGCTGCACTTTTTTACGCACATCACAAATAATCTTTAACTCACATTGTCCTAGAATCCGCTTGTTCACTTCAGAAATCTCCACCTCATTTTGTTTGATGCCGAGATATAACATCATAAAAGTCATTGATTTTTGAGAATCATAAGGTTTTTTTCATATTCTAAATGTTAAAAGTTGTCTTGTGTCCGTATTCTTGGAAAATAACATAGCTTGGCTACGTAGAATCATATTTCTATTCCCTTTTATCTCCTGGAAAACACATTGCAATTTAGTTCACAGTTGCCAGATTAGTTACGCTATTCACTGGTTCACTGCCTTCTTGAAACTGAGTATAAACAAAAAATTTCTCCATAAAAAGGATTTTATTTTCCTTCAGACCTTCCTTCTTTCAAGGTCCCAAACAGAATTAGAAGTGGAAGCTAGTGTGTATTTACACAGACAGCAGATTTTCCACTGCTGTTAATGCTTCCATAATCCATTTCCTCCTCCTCAATGTATCTGCAATCTTTATAGACCAGTAAGATACAGAACTTTTATATTGGTATTTCCTAATGAGCAGAAGCATCAGTCTGAGAATCATGTGAACACACTTCAAAAATGCTTTCTTAAATCTCATTTTTCACTGAAACACTACTACCATGAGTTCTTAAAACTATATCTCTGCTATGTTTGTCCGGGAAATTTTCCAATCCAAGTCTGTAATCCCTGCAGATGTATCTAGATGCATCTGCTGACAGTTTGAAATGACGCTGATCTGAGTGTTTAGAGGCAGGTGTCTACCATATCTCTGACAATTTTTTTAAACAAAACCATCATCAGAAAATCCCCTGCACAACAAAGCATCACTAAGTTCTTAAGTAAATAATCTAATAGTCTGCTCACAGCCAAATAGAAGAAATACAATAAAGTCCAAACAATCTACAAACCTTATCCCAAGCAGGATTCTAAAATAGAAAGTGAGGCATCTAAGAACTTTTATGTGACCCAAGGGATATTTTCAAGCTTTCTACTGGTTACACAGCGCCGTATACACATGTATACAATGATCTGACATAGTCCCTTTGATCTGCTAATAATCAATGTAAAGTGAAATACAGCTTTTAGCATACATCCCCTGTGTTCTAAATGTCCATCTTGCAATTAAGGCAGGTAAGAAAAAAAGCTTCTGAGGATCCTGAGCATCTGTAATGTCCACAGGCAACTACTGACCAGGGGAAAAATACATGGGTTGGGCAGAGGTGCTCAGGTAAGTTTTCACAGATCATGGCATCCAAATAGCTGGAATAGAATATTTATGCCCATCATGTCCAAACACGAGCTAATAAATCACTACAGCTTTTATGCAGTCCCTCTGTTCTTCCAAACTTGACCATCTCGGGAGGACAAGTGCAGAGTATGGCAGGTCAGGAGAGGCAATCTTGACATGCATAGGATTTGAAGAAACTAAACACTTAGTGTACATCCATTCATTTATCAACACACCTTAACTTTCCTAATAGAGCTATATAATTGACATCAGACAGTTGGAACTTAAGTCATTTGCTAAGAACAGAGCAAATAGGCATTGGCATTGTCAACTGAAAGTGTCTCTATGTGCAGTGAGAACAGAGAGAAGGAAGAGTGAGGCTTGGCATCCCTCAGCAATGAGTTATTGGGCTACACAGCAATAAACTTAACACTTAGGCTGTAAAAGGAACTGTAAATGGAACCACAAGCCCCTGATTTATGTACTAGATAGATCCTGGTTTGAGATCTAGATTAATTCTTTAATAAAGATGCTATCCATCACTGGAAAAGACCTGCCTTGGTTGTTTATTTGCCCATCATGAACAAAGAGTGTTAATTATGTTGTTTCAGATATAGTAGGTCTTCCCTGATAGTTACAGCCTGCCACATGGCAATATGTCTTATGCAGGGATGCATTATATTTTCAGTTGAAAACGACCTACCAAATTGAAAACATAATTTTTTTTCATTGTAAACCATGTAATGTATTACAGCTTGCACTGCCACCAGAGAGCAACAGAAGAAAAAAATCTTATCTGCACCTATCTTTACTGTAAAAAATAAAGTTGTGTATTATTTCAATTATCACTATCAAAAAAGGGTCACTAGAGATTAAATAAAGCTAAGGGTTAGTTTCAGGAATGTCAAAATGTCAGTAACTGTTCTGAAAAAAAAAAATCTTCATACACGAGTTGAGGCACTCTGGCTGATTTTTTATTACCTTGAATAGAAATATCAGGACACCAATTCTTACAAAATCTCATCTCATTTTTATTTTGGTATGGGTCCTCTTCTTGGACAAATCCAAACCCAGCAAAATTAGATTAAGAGAAGAGGATCTATCTGACCACAGCTACAGTGGAAGGTGAGCTAGTACTTGGTTGGCCCCAGCTGCACCGTCTGTTGCTACTTTTGTCTTTTCCCACATTGAACCTGAATGCTACAGAATAAAAACTTCTCCAAACTCAAAACATCCAAGCTGAACTGAGACAGTTAGAACAAAGTCTCCAGGAATTCACCAGCTCCAGTCTAGGACAGAACATTAAAACAATTACAGTTGTCTCATTGTTATCCACTGGCAAAATGAATTTAGATCTATTATTGCTATGAAATTAAAATGTATGAAAATATGGGCTAAAAATCAATGACAGTTGATCTAATATAAAGCTTCAATATCAAAATTGCATGTGTTTGATTAAAAAAAAAGGCAGGACACTAGCTTCTGCAGTCTCATTCAGAAGTAGTAGAAGTGGTTTTGATCCTAAAAGATCTATTTTTGATTTGAAATGTAGATTAAGCCTATTGCAGCTGCAGAGTTATTTTTTAATTCAATGCTCTGCTTTAAATCTGTTTTGTTCCAAAAACAAAGTATAAGTACCATTTTTTGGGGTCAAATAGCTGTCAGGACCTTAATCAGATAACATCACCTCAAGTTCTCAAACCTTACCCAAATATCATTGAAACCAATGAGCATCATCCATTGATTTCAGCAAGTTCAGCATTAGATCCATACTCATTTCCTTCAAACCAGTGAAGTGCTGGCATTCTCTAAATATCCTTGTGCAGGGCTCCCTATTTGCTTCCCCTGTGATCACTATCATCTCTTAAAAATTAAAAAACAAACAAACAAAAAAAAAAACCAAAAAAACAAAACAAACAAAAAAAACCTGATATTTTTATTTGAAACCTTTGTATACAAAGGAAGGAAGGCAATACTTTTCCAATACATTTATATCCTTTAATCCAACTTCTGAAAATTAATTCCATGGCTACTTTATTCCAGTGCTGGAGTTAAAGCAGCCAGTTGTTAGGATTTCTTTATCTGAAGCCTCTGGATTAAAAATCCTGTGATGAAAAAAAATAAGAATTTTAGCTGTTCTTAGGCTGATGAAAAGTAATATTTGGAAACTTTCCTTCCATTCCATCTGCAATCACAAAACGCAAGCACTTGGTCTTATTAAAAACCACGTTATCAGAATGGGAAGTTTATTGAGTCTCAGCAGCTCACTTTGGGTTTAAAAAAGTGTTTTGGATGAATATTCAGATTACATGGTTTGCTTGGGTTTTTTTCCAATTCTGTCTTGTAATCCTGAGAGCTACATTTCTTTATCACTGTCTTGCTAGGTCCATCTAAAAAGTTTTATTCCTCTTCCGTCCAAAGTTGTCAAGACTATGTTCCTGTTTACATTTTCATTCTTTGGGCTTCAAATCTATAGTTCAAATCTGTGCAAGATTTTTGGTAAGCCAGGAGAGAAATATCTAGAAGTTCGAGTAAATCCTACTTATATACAAAATGAATTATACTTTTGATTTACAATTTAAAAAGCATAAAAGGCTTCTTTCCTGAATATATTACAATGTCCATTATAATTTATCATCAAGAACTTCCATTCCCTTTAGTGCTCCCCTCTTTCTCTGAAAGAAATTCCAGTCAGTGGCCTTGTATTCTTCACTGAAACAAGCACCAATTTGACCTTTTAATTTTGTTTTCATTTATTTTAGAGATAACAGAAGACTGATGTTAATGTTTTGTAGTTGGGACACCTGTATGTTGTCAAATCTCCTTTAATACATGGTGGTAAAAAGTGCACATCTGATGCTCAACCTGTATTCACACTATCCAAAATGTTTTTTTCTCCTGATTTACATGATTAACTTATTTAATGAGGCAGAAAGAAGGACTCATCCATTGTAGTTAGTCACAAGCAATGCAGTACTGAATAAACAGCAACAGCACATTAATCTCTCTGACTTTTCATTATTACCCAGTAACAGGAATACATTTGTACCTGCTTTCATGGTTAAATGCACTTGTTTTTTTGGTTTTAAGAAGGAAAGAAAAAAGCAACCCCAAAGTTATGACACAGCATATTAAGAAATGCATTTCAGATACTGAAGGAAGCGCAAGAGACGCCAAAAGGGCACTTTGTGCACTGCCACCTGGTAGAGGTCACAGGGACATCTGACACCAGTAGAAGAGCTTAGGAAAGGGAAGCACATGAAATAACTCACCCCCAGCAAAGGGGGGAAGCACATGAGGGCTCGCTGTCTTCTTCTTTAAGCAGGACTAAAATAACCAGAGATGAATAAAAGATCTTGGTCTTCCATATGTGAGACATTTAAACCCTCAGTCCTTTCATATGCACAAGCACCAGGGGCTTGCCTGCCCCATCCAGCTCCCGTACAGAACCAGTTTCCTCAGAGGCAGAAAACATGATTATATATAAAGTATTTCCTTTTCTTAGCATTTCCTCTCCAAACAGGTTTAAAAAAAAAGTGGCATTTGGTGCGATCTACAGCATAGTTCAGCCTGACAACACTACTGTGTGAGAGCAGTTCCAAGCACAGCTTTTCTTCCAGTCAAATCATCACTTACAATGAATGGCTGATTATTCAGAGATTTGGTCTGAACAACCACTGGCCAGCACAAGAGTACATGTGTTCCAAAGAGAAGTGTGATGATAAGAGTAAAACCCCCTCACTACAGTTCTGGCTGTGGGTTTTATGGTTATATGACACCTTAGCTCTGAGATCTGCCCAGTGTCAGCAGGACTGGCATGCCAGTATTGAAAGTCATGCACTGGGAACACAGTCCAGCTGAGAAAGACACTGGGCATAGAACAAGGAATTTCAGCAGCACTCCCATAAATCTTTCTGACTCACCACCAAAGTCTTGAACCACTACTCATCTTGAAAAACCCATTTTTCCCACTCTCAGAATGACTGTAGTAAATGAAGAAGATGGAAAATGCTCCTTTGCAATCATCTCCATTAATGGCCACATTGCTCAAAGCCCCATTCAGCCCCATCACTTCCAGGAATGGGCCATCCACAACTTCTCAGAGCAACGTGTTCTAGTGCTTCACCAGCCCCACAGTAAACAATTTCTTCCTAATATTTAACCTAAACCTGCAATCTTTCAGTTTAAAATCATCAATCCTTGTCCTATCACTACACGCCCTTGTAAAAAGTCATTCTCCAGCTCTCTTGTAGCCCCTTTCAGGTCCTGGAAGGTTGCTATAAGGGAAGAGGTGAATATCATAAGCAATACATTCATCCTATGCATTATAGAGAAATCTTTATATTATAGGAATTAAATATTAGGTAGATCTACCCTTGTGTGCATGAGAAGGTCAGTACCATTAACTAACAGTACTTTGAAGATGCCAACAACTTTTGATCAGATTCTTTCCACACAAAGGGCTTTATTGGGGTTTTTTATACTTTTGTCTAATGAACCCACAGGCAAACTTTGAAGGAGGAGCATGAAAGGGAGTGAAGCAAGCAAGTTTCCTGTCCGTTTTCATATTTGTGGAGGAAAAAAGTCTGCCTGGGAATCAGATATTGTAATGGACTGAGCTGCCATCGATGTTGTTTGGTCAGTCCCATTGCACCAGGGCAGAAACACAATCTTTCTAATCCCTCCAATTGATGTAAAGAAAGTTCCAAAAATATGCAAGATGGAGGAGTTAAGACAAAAAGAGGTAGTAATCAGTAAGAAATAGAAATTTCTAAATTTAAAACATTAATAAGAGAAGAAAAACTACAAGATGGGCCTGGGGAGGAGAGCAGTGGGACAATGCAGAGACAGAGAAACTGGGTCTTGGTTTGGTTTTTTTTCTGAACTCATTTCAATAAAACAAGTCTATGGTGAGGCAGGATGGTAACACTTGTAGTATTACCAAAGACAGAGAGAGAGAGTTCAGTAAGTGTTTCCCATCTGTATTTGAAAGAAGAGGTGCAAATCTTTCCCTTCACTAGTAATCAAAGTCCTTAGCAGACATCATCTACTTGGGATTACTTGCAAGCTGCTTGTACCCAAGATTCATAGTTTAATAAATCTTGGGGCTTCACATATACTTCAGGAGACTGGAAAATTGTGTAGTTGTAATACGGTGAAATATTTGACCTAAACATTCTCAGTAGGAAATAATGCAGGGACAAATAACTGAGACAAAGGCTGAGAAATCTCAAAATGAAGTTACCTGTCAGAAGTGGATTTGGGGGGAATTGAAAAGAGGTTCTGTACCAAAAAGCAGTAGAGGGTCCTAAGCAAGGTATTCTTAAATTATTTAGAAACAAATGTAAAGTCATTGAGGATAAAATCCACAGATGATGAAAGAATGACCAAGTGATAAAACCCAAGGACACAGCATTCATAGCATTAAATGCAGACTGCTTGGTAAGCTTTCTATTAAGAGATATCTCACACAGCCAAGTGTAAAACTGTGCCATGTACCCTGAACATCCTCACAAAGTGAGAGAATGTGTCCCTGAAAGGGGGGAGGCGTTTTAGTTCTTAATTACACAAATTATAGATTTATATTTTATATTTCCTAACCAGCATTAATCAAGTCAGGGGTTTTACTATATGCAAATTCCCCCAAAGTTGAGCACAGAAGTGTTAGAAAAAACAACAATGGAGCTAATAAAACAAAAGATTCAAAAATACATAAAAACGTGTGCCATGTACCCTGAATTAAGAAGGTAACAACCAGCTAGTACTACCTGCTTATACAGCTGCTCTTATTGGTTAAGAAATGCAATATATGCCTCTGTTCTGAACGTCTAAATTCATTCTCTGTATGGATGACCTGAGGAAATGTGTATTCATGAAATGAACAAAGCGAAGAACCACACACATTGCACAGTAACTCTAACCACATTACACAACAATAAATCTAAATTAACCTTAACTTCATTGTGTTCAGCAGAACTGTGCATTAATTTTGGATTTGAAAGAGCTTTACCTGCCACTTTATATAGCTCATATATTCTTGCTCAACCATTCAAAACAAAACTATTTTCTAGCTCTAATGTTCTGTCACATTAAAATAGTGTTAGAGACAGAAGAGATCTCATATACTGCAGTTTTTCAATATTTTTGCAGTTTTCATAGAAGAAATCACGCTTAGAAAAAAATTAATGGAATAATTTTCCATAGCAGAATGCAGCCTGATCAAATCAAAAACATCTTGCAGTGGAAATGTACAAAATTAATATTTTTTATCTTGTCAACTGAACAAGGCAGAAAGGTTCCACTTCAACTTTTATTCTGAATAACTGAATTTCCATTCAATTTACATTTATATTTACACATAAGCAGAATAAACATAAATAAAAAGAATTAACAAAACATCAAAGCTATTTGACTACAAAAAGCTTCAAAGTGTCTTTTTACTTTCAAAGACATTTTAGGACAACAGTCTTCACAGGACTTCTCTAAATGTATGAAAAATATGTAAAATATTTGCAGAACACCTAGCACAGATGATGTTAACATCAAACAAAGTTGTAGGGGGTTATCACAGTTCACCAATATCTCCTGTTCTCTCTGTGGTCTTTTAAGGTGATGTCACTGCAGTGACCTTTACAAATCTTCATTAATAAAGGTCTCCCTTTATGACTTGATCAGATTAAAAAAATACAACTTTTGAGCATAGGAAAAAAGAAAAAATATTCTGGACTATTTATTTGCCTCAAGTGAGAGTCCACCCATGAGCCAATAATGACAGGGGGATTTGCAGGTGCCCAAACACAGTTGCTCTTTTGTCACTCCAACTTTAAAAATTCACTCTCCCCTGGCAGTGGCACTGTTCCACCCCAGCCAGATGTGGTAACACACAGAGGACACCCACTCCAGTAGGTTGGACATTTCCTCTGTGAAAACAATGCATTTCTTAGAAAATTGCAAATGTAACTGCAGAACAGAGAAGCAGTACTAGAAATTCCCTTCAAAGGCTGATGGATAGTTACACCATTGTTGAGCAGAGTTTTGGTATAGTGATGCTGATCTCTGCCTTTTTTCATATTTATTAAATTTATTAACTAATCCTGGGATTGTGAATTCAACATGAATATAAAACAGGTGAGGTTACATATTATTATTAAGAATATATTATTCTATTAATAAATACATTATATATGTATATCATTATATGTATATAATATAATTTTATACCCAAGTTAATGATACCAAATTAATATAAATTAAAATTATTAAAATTAAAAATTTAATATACTTTTATAATGCCAGTATATTGTCACACTATAATACATTGCAATAATGCAATGCTATGATAGTGTATATTAGACTACTATGATACATAATATTAACATATTATTAATATATATATTAATACAAAACAGCTGAGGTTCAATGTGTTCCATTATTCCCCCAGACACAATTTCACAGGGAAGTTTTGGTAATTGTGTGCCTTCACTTGACCCTCTGACATCTACTGAGGCCAATCAGCCTATGGAAACTACAATAATCCAACCATTCCATGCTGCAGCACACAAATTTAGCGAAAGGAATGCCCTGCACACCCTCTCAGCTTTGCTCCAATATTCCATTTTTGGACCAATGCTGGACAGGAAGAGTTTGTTTCAGAATCACTGATGTCAAGTGAAAAAAGCAGTAGACACAGGAAAGAAAGAAAAAGCAGGTTGAGTGTAACGCAGCAAGGTACAGTCCATAGGAATAAGAAGAAAGAGAGCCTATGATGAAGAATAAAAGTTAGAAATAAAACAATCCAGGAGTCCTGTTTCCTTAGACTGCAGCATCTATGGAGCAGGATGATTCTTTTGTTGCTACAAACTGTGTTTATGGAAACCCGTGTGCTCTGCAGTTGTTGAACTGCTGCATTGGCCTGTAGCTCTGTGGAGCTGGAAAAGATTTTAACCTGTTGCTTGTGTCTGTTATTAGTGTTTTACCTGCTTGTATGTTGTACAAAGCTGGGATTTAAGGGTAGATCAGAGATATGACTGAACAAGTTAAATCTCTAACCCAAATCTCTACTGTCACACAGCTGAATGAAGCCCATCTCTGTCTCACATCTGTTCCCATGTGGCAGCACAGAGGGTTCCCTCTGTCCACAAAATGTACAACAGCCCCACTGAAGTTACAGGGACTGCTCCGGTACTTCTAAATTTTACACTGAATTACAATATTCTCAGCACAGATAAAGGAAACTATGTATTTCAACTGTTCACCACAGCTGCCCCAGATCCAGCGCAGTAGTTTTTCATTTGGTATTTTCAAATAAATTTCTCAAGACTTGAATCAAAAATATATTCCTAAAAAACCCCCAAACTTAGAGCAAATCTAATAACACTACAACACAACAAACATTTCTGGCACTTATTGGAGGTGTAATATTCCATTTCTTTACAAACATTTTAATGTTCAAGCAAAGAACAAGAAATATACAGGACAAGTCAAAATTCATTCCAGCTCTGCATTAGACACAGAGCACCCAGACATGATACAGTTATTATGTGCAACCATTTCAATTACAAAGCCTGCTAAAGCATGTAATTTGACAGCCATTTCATTCAGTATCTCTTCAGCTGATCAGACAATAAGGATCAGGGCTTGCAGATTAAATGGTAGCCTCCCAGTCACCTATGAATGCTACCATTTACCTAAAAATCTATTTTCTCATTTTAATTGCATTGTTTCCACATGCTGAATCAGAGTTTCTTTCCATGACAAGCATCATAACCCAAATGTGTTGTTTGAAAGAGCTGAGTCACTTAAAATATACAGAAGCTGCAGTGTTTGGGGCTTGTGTTTGTGTTCTTTACAACACCAGATCATCTTTTTATGTTACAGCATGTTGTGTATTACTTAAAAATTAATTAATATTATGGCAACAGAAGGGCTATTATTAGCATTGTTTACTCTTTGGAATTTTAAGAGTATTGAACACCCTGATTAGCATTAGTTTCTGTAAATTAATTTTGATATCTGATAATAATAGATAAGGTCTGTGGCAGAAGAGTTTTCATGATGTGACACCTAATTATAACACAATCTTAACTATCGAGTGGAAAAAAAAAATAAATCCAAACTGTGTCAGTGATCTCAACAAATGTGTCTAATTACGTGCCTCCAAAGGGGAAAATGCAATCATTGAATATATTTCATATTATATTACTTTTAAAAAAAGTGATTTTTTTCCCAAAGAAAATATTGGTTTTGTTTTTTGGTTTTGTTTTTTTTTTTTTTTGTGTGTGTGCGTGTGTTTTTGTTGTTGTTGTTCTGTTTCGGGTTTTGTGGTTTTGTTTGGTTTGTTTGTTTTTTTCCACATGTGTGTTGCTTTGAGATGTATGGAGTATCTCAGTGGACCAGTGGCATGAGCAGCCTGAAATATCCCTCTACTATCCACAGAAATCACACTCCAAACAAGAAATCAAAAAAATGTGACATTTTGTTTCCCAAAATACAATTTTTTCAAAAGACTTCGAAGGATTTTCAGCAGAAAACTTTCACTTAGTCAGTGTCTCAACATCAGATATTTTCTCCATATATTTCATGAGAAAATGCAGCTGTTCATCACCATTATCACATTATCCACGAGGATCATCAAGTCCAACCCTCAGCCCTGCACAGAACCATCTCCAAGAGTCTCACCCAGTGCCTGATAACATCACCCCCACACTCGACCTCTGCCAGCCTTGGTGCTGTGCCCACTGCCCTGGGGAGCCTGTTCAGTGCCCAATCACCCTCGGGGGGAAGAACCTTTTTCTAATATCCAACCCAAACCGCCCCTGACACAACTTGAGACCATTCCCTCTGGTCCTCATAAAGCTGAGATCAGTGACTGCCCCTCCTCTTCCCTTCACAAGGAAATCGTAACTGCAATGAGGTCACTCCTCAGTCTCCTCTTCTCCAGCTGAACAGACCAAGTGTCCTCACCTGCTCCTCATCCAGCTTCCCCTCAAGGCCCTTCCCCTTCTTATAACTAAGGTAACATTTACCACGCCACATTTCTTGGCATCAGCAAGTCAAATAATTGTAGCAACAAAACAGCTGTTTCACCTCTCAACCACTGGGATATTGTATTAGTCTTCTCTATTGACCTTTGATTATATTGCAGATATGAAACGGAGAACCAGTGTGTTTTTATTTCACTGATTTTACAGAGTAGTAAGAAAACACTTACCAGAAGAATTATTATGGGGACAAAATACTAAGATTCAAATTAAGCTACAAGTCTGTACAATTGTGAAATGCTTTTTACACTGGTAGCTGATGGGAATTTAAACATCAATTGGATGAAACAAATACTTGGATCCTAGAACAAACAACAAAGATAATGCAGAGCACAAAGTAGGGACAGGAGCTGACAAAGGCCTGTCCTTTTTTATGATTTCTTGAAAGCTGGTGCCGAGACCTTCAATCAGATAATTAAGGAATTTTGTATTTCTATTATGCAAGTACTGATAATTTACAGCAGGCTGTGCAATTTTGCTCATTCACTAGACAGAAATAGACTATCACCTGAACAAAATCTACTGGCCTGAACTAGAGTTTGATGTAGTGAGCATTTTTCTGGGCTAATTCTTCTGTGTCTCTAAAACTAACCTTTTTCTGGAAGTTCCTCACTATTCAAACTTCCTTGGTCGGGCTTTCACCTCATTGGGTATTCCTCTTCTCCTCCATTTCAACAGTCCATTAATGTTTAGTGCTGTCTCTCACCTTACCTGGAGTCTGTTCTAATATTCTCCAGTGCTCAGTATTCCATACTCCACCCTGCCACATTCACTTGGTAACTTTATTCACACACAGATTTTTATTTACAGTACCAGCTTAACATAGCACAAATCTAACTCTCCATTCAGGCACGTATCTTTCTGTCTGATTCCAGAGATCCTTCACTCTCACCATCTCCAGCTTCTTCATTATCATGTCAAAACCTCAGTGATTTTCAACATCTTCTAAAAGCTTCCTTGCTTTTGCTCGCCTTTATCAGAGTAGGCAATTATGTGTTTCCCCCTGCCATTCAAGTTTGTCACCTCAGGTTTTTTTCTGATGTGATCTCCCACCACTTCCTCATGTGGTTTTCCTCCTCTATTCTGGCTGACCATTTTACCCAAGCAAACAGAGGCAAGAAGGATTCAGCTGTTTCCACCTGATCCCTAGGCATTCAGCCACTAGAGAAAACAGGAGTCACGGGAGGCATCTCCACCTGCTCTCCCCTTCACCATCTGAAAGCCCTGCTCCTATTTCCATTTATTTACACCTTGCAGGAATAGAAAAACCATTTCATCACCTCTACCAGGAAGAGCTCAGTTCAGAACTACACATACTGCCTCCATTCCATCCCAGTTAAAAAGCTCTGAGGTGCTTGGGGATACTATTTAATATTGGGAATTTGGCTTTTATTAGCATTTATCTGGGGACAGCTGGCACATTTCCTGCCTTGTCCCACAGAAGGCACCAGCTATTTCTGTTATTGGAAAAGAGATTAACAGTAATAAGTGTTCTTTTTTCAGTTTTTGCTAGTTATAAATACTGCCCATTTCATAGAAATACTGAGGATCAGAGTGGGAAAGGTCACATTCTTTGGCAGGTTGGTTACACAGCTCTCAAGTCAAGTCTCCCTGATTCAGTGATTTTCACTTGTACTCAGTTGTGTTTCCAGCAAAGGACAACGAGATTTATTTTTTTTTTTAGCTCCACTCTACCACTTGGCCAAGACACTAGAGTTAGTAGCTTGCTGTGGTGTGGAATAACAATGCCAGTAAAGATGTTGTTTGTGATGGCTATGGTGTTTGTTTGGTTGGGGTTTTTTTCCCCTTTAGTGAATATTTTTTTCCCTTTACTGAACTGACATTCACATTTTACACTATCAAGCTGAAAAATTCTCATTTGGTCAATTATTTATCCAAGATATCACCTTTTCATAAAACCACCTCTATTCTCAGAAAAAGTTTTTTGCAATTATTATTGTCTTTTGTAATTACTTTCAAAACCAGAATACTGTCTGTAGCACTCCACTGTTTCAAACTGAACATGTTTCCTAAAATATCATCTCTCCCAGCTTGCTCTTGCAACACATGAAGCAATGCAGTCCAGCTACTATAACACTGCTAAACCCAGGCTTTTCATTCTGACAAAGTAATTTGAAACTTGCTGTTTCAATTTTTAACCTATTTATAAATCCCTTTTAAAAAGTAATTGGAAGAATATAAGCTAACTTAAGGAAAGGGGAGACGGTACCACCTCAACAGCCCAAGTAATACTGGATTTGACAACTCACTTGCAACTGTTTTATTTTCTTTGAGAAAATGATAGCTACAAATACTGATTCTCACTCATTGCATCTAGAACTGGAAAATGATGCTATAGGCAGGTGATCAAACTTCTTATGTTACAGCTACCTTCAGACCACTAATCGATGTGTTATGGATATTTCTTTTTTCATGTCAGTGCTCGAACACAGACAGATATTTATTTTATGTCTGACTCTGACCAGCTTTACCTTCTCTATTGAACCTCATATAGTGTGAGCAGTCTAGAAGGGAACCCTTCCTATCAGCCTGTTTTTCATGTCTGCTTCCCATGAACACCATTAGGTGTTTAATGGTGCTCGCTTTCCAAGGAAGTAAAGCAGGGAGTGAGTAGTTAATGAGATTGAGCACTTCATAATTTACCTGGAAATAGTGAATTCTGCATGTTTGGGAATAAATGTGTAAAAAAGCTTAATGCTCAAAGGTTATATGCCAAATGCGTAAATGGCTATTCATATATAAACTTCATTCTTTACTCTTTGTTGACCCCAGTGGTTGCAGACTGATTTTTTTTGAAAATCCATGTAATACATATTTTTGCTATATTAGAATATTTAAATTTTCAGATAAACCCTTGAGGTCTGGTCCAGTAAAGGTCTTCATGTTTTGCTTTTTTATTTTTGCTATTCAGCTTCTTGAACTCTGGTAGGCTTGGTGCTGTGACTACTTCAATAGGTAATGATCAGTAATCCAATAAAAAAACCCCCTTGTATTTAAGTACTTTTTAAATGGGATCAGTATTGTTTCAGTAATTGCTGCCTAACTGAAGTCCAGTACTATCTGAACATTTTCAATACAAGACGACTTCGGTGACAGATGAAGTGGGGTTATCAGCACTGTTGCTGAGGAGAAGACAAGGAGCAGTCACAGGAGGCAGCTGTGCTCCTCAGGTAGCAATTACAATACATTATATTCATTTCCCTACATCCAGCAGCACAGAGATCCTGTGTATTCTGCCCACTCTCCATGGGCTGCAGTGCTGAAATACACTCAAAGTCACTTTGTTGGAACAAAATTAAGACATTTTATTTTCTAAGAGTTTCCCCCGTCACGGCAGGTTACACTGTGTGCAATGCAACCGCACTAGTCTACAGGTGGAACCTTCCTGTGAGGATACACGTTCTCAAGAGCTTAAAAAGAACTGAAGAGAATATAAATAATAAACGTCAGAACAATCCATCTATGTTGTTATTTTCTAAATGTCCTTTGTACTTCTCGATGTTGCAGTGTCTTTTGAATCCCAACTAAATGATTAATCTCCTCACAAACTCACTGATATTAAACAATGAATATTAACTGCAAAGCCGCATCTTTTACCTCCTCAGTTGCATTTTCAATGAATACCATACTCTCTTAAAAAACACACCACTCACCGCCCCTAAAAAACACAATAAAACCTCAAGTGGCTTCCAAATTTAGCAGGGTCCTGCAAGGTACAAGAGTTCCACATTTATATTCATTTGTGCAAATGGAAGGTATGATACTGGGACACAATGGCTGTTCTTTCCAGATAATTATATTTCAGGATTGCAATGAAGCAAACAGAATTTCTCCTACAGGGTGCAGAATTTCTTATGGCTGAAGACACTGCATCTCACTGGTGTGAGCAGATCACAGAGGCAAGGGGGTTAGAAAAGCTGTCTGAGCTGTGAAAAGCAGGCTTGGAGCCCTCCTCAGTGCTGCCTCCTATGCATGCAGTGATCACACTGAAGTGGATCCATAATGCTGACCCTGAGACTGTCTGCAAAGAGCCACTTTTCTTTCAAGACTCACTATTCTGATTCCTACCCAAAGCCATCCCAGAGTGTGCACACACTGAAGATGGGGGCTTGCACAAGGTTTCCAAAAGATAGTCTCTGGCTGTGGAGGGGATCAGACCAGATTCTCATGAGTGGGCGGCGCTCAGTAAAGCCAATCCTGCTCGTCTTGCCCTGTCACTTATTTGTCTGCCAAACACACCTCTCTCTCTGAAGTGTCTGTATCTCAGATGTACATACAGCCCAGAAATATCTTCATGAGAAGAGGGAGAGGTCAAATGGCCCCTGCTCATCACCTCTTCCCATACACAGCAAAAGGGGGAGGCTATAACAGATAAAAGGAGGTTTTGCCCTTCTTGCAGGTGTAGTTATGCCATGGAAGTCCTTGCTAAAGGAACTGGTGCTTTATAATGGTTCACAGAGAGGGTGGCCAGGTCAGGGAGAGAAATCCACTGAGGTTTCTAAAGGCACAAAAGCAACCCCTGCCTCAGGAAACACCACTGTTAGAGGCACAGAGATCTGGGAAGGAGCAATCAGCACTGTATATTTTATGGGGTTTAACATATTTGCTCTGGGCTACCTGTAAAATACAAATTAAAAATGTATAGGAGTAAAAATAAATAAATAGATTTAGTCTTTCCATCAATGACTGTCCTGGTTCTTGACCTTGTGCAGGTGTTCCTGTTTAGCTGCTATGTACTAAAAAAGTCTTTCACACCTCTGCCTCTAAAACAGTGTTGTCTTAATTCAAAAGAAACCACACACAAAAGATGTGGTAGCTTTGTACAAAAACAAAAAATCAATATATATGTGGATTTAAACAATTTATAGAAACAATGCTAACTTAGCTTAACTGCTAATTTTATCTTCTGTGAATAGTCAAGGAAGAGAGGGGGAAAGAAAAACACAGTTAGTAGATATTCAGCTACCAGACTTCCTTTGACTTTGCAGAGTAAACAGTTATGTTCTTAAAATGCAGAAGAAAATCTCAAGTGTCCTCATTATGACTTTTGGCAAAAAAAAAAAACTTGCGCAAGTGAGCAGGAGGGTAGAAGGTGTCAGCTTGTCCGTTGGTAAGCGGAGCATTACAAATAAAACCAGACATGAATCAGTTGTTTGTAAAAGAGGACTAAACAGCACAATAAAAAGCTGGAGAGGAAGAGACACAGAAGATGATGGAGATGATGTTAAATCACCAGAAAAGTAGCTTTCCTTTTTGTTTGGTTTTGTTCTTCATCCTTGTGGTCTTTTCCTTTTGTGACATGCCTGTGACCACAGTTCTGTCTGTCTTCCGTACTTTCTCAATGTTTCCTGGGAAGGCTCTTCATCTGATTTCAATGATGAAGAAAAACCAAAGCATATCAAATATAAAGACTCAACACTACAGACCCTGCATTTGCTACAGTGATTTGAAACCAATAATGAAAAAGGGAAAAACTAGATTTGCATTTAACCTTCTCCAAGCCTGAAAATACATGATCTTTTGGATTTTTATTTAAAAATAGAGCAGAAATAAAATGTTGAAACATCCTTTGAAGAACATACTAATTTTTGGTTTATTTCTTTGCTGAAAAACATTACTGACTTCTTTTCATTACCAGAAGTCTTAATTTTGAGTTGTATCTTGAGGGCATTTTGCAAGCTTTGCCTGTATGTGCAGTACAGTAATTACTTTTTTTGAAGTGCACTGGAAAAAGGAAATGAAGTCAGCAGGTTTATGATCTCAGAGCTTTTTGATTTTATTAAAAATCATTAGCAGCAACCCTCACTATTCAGAGGCTGAACATGGCCAAATAGAGATCTTCAAGCAGAAGCTACAAGCTGCAGGTTTTACAGCTTGCTCAGGTTGAGTGTATGGCACAGCTCAAGGTTTTACCTGTGCTACAGTGGACAATAAACATGACAACAGAAAGAATATCACTATAAACAATTAAATGTTAAGCTTAATGTGATTAAAGTTAGAAGTAAATTTATATTATATTCCCTTCATGAGCGTGTTGTGTATTAACTCTGCTCTTGATTTATAGCATTAGAAAGTTTTCTAAGTCACAGGTTTTAATGCACACACTCAGTCACAGCTGAATCACTCACTAATGTGCTCTATTCCCTGATGAGCTGGCCAATTTAATATCCAGGCTGGTGCCAGAATCTCAACACAATGAAAGCCCCTTCATTGACATTCTGTTGTAATGCCTAATAACAATTAGATTCCTTTTGCTTGCTATTGTATCTTGCTATTGTCATTCCAACAACAGATGCTTTTCTTATAAACCACTGAATTTACTCAAATTTAAATGTCAGGCGGGCCAAGTGAATGCACAGTCCATGAACCTGCGCTAGGGAAAATGAGCTCACATCTGTCTCATTATAATATATTGTATTTCCATTTCATTTACTTTCAATTCTTAGCAGAGTTTCAGGCAATTTTTCAATTTCCAAACCAAGCAACATCTTAGAAAAAGTTAGGTGATTTTTTTCCTTATTGTGGCAGAAAAATATATTGTTTGTTGGTGTATTTTTGTGGTGTCACACAAGATCCCAGCACAATGCTGCTCTCACAAATACATTGTTTAACCAGACACAAAAACAACACAAGAAACCACTATGCAAAAGCTACCAATGAAAAAATGCTACATACAGGTTTCCTGATGAACACCAGTGCATAATTCCAGGTATCATAGACATAAATGAGTTTAAATTTTATACATTGCATAATTGAATTAATGAGATTTCACAGGGGGAAGTAAGAATGGAGACAGGCTCTGGCAATCTGCAATTATATAGGTTGTAGTGCTGCAGTTTTACAGATATTTAGTGATGCAGGTAATGTCTCAAGGAGTTTCTAAAGTGCTTCAGTATTTAGGGAATTAGTTCCTTTGATGTTTTCTGATAGATCTCATTAGATGCACCTTAAGGTATGTCAGTATGTTAAAAAAAAGTCTTGTTACTGAATTCAGCATCTGCAGATTAAAATAATGACTTGTAGGTGGATACCAAGTTTCCAGATCAGTCTCTATATAAATCATTTAATGTAAGTAATATTAAATTTTAAGAGCAGGATGAACAATTAGCTTGTCTGTTATGATTAAAGGCATGGGGAAGAAAAAAAAAAAACCAACAATAAATTCTGAAAGTCTAAAATTAAACCAACAGGTGTGAAGGGCAACTCCATTTGTCCTAAAATACAAGGCAATCTCAGTTGCTGCATCTTTACTTTTATTTCAAAATGATGTGTACTTCCAAATATGGAATTTTCAGATTGCTTCATCCAAGGTTAGCCTGTTTATTTCCAGTCTTTCAATATTTTCTTATTGTTAGGAATTTTAAATGAATCTTTTATTGTTGAGTTTCCTGGCAGAAGTCCATGTGAAATGGGACTGTACTTAGAATATAAATGAGAAAATTAATTAGGTGGTGACAGTTTGGAATATTAGTTTTCAGCTGCCACTTTTTATTAGGTCTCTCTGTTCATGAAATGATTGACAGCAAATTTCAGAAATATAAAGGGTGTATTAAAAAAATTCATACTGGAGAACAATACATTCTCACTCTTTTGGGGGGAGAAAAACAAAATGCCACATTGTACTTAAGCTGAATGAGTACACTGAATGGAAATGCATGAGTTTATCCTCTCTTCTGCCAGATTCAATCAGAAATCCCAAGTCTCTTGCATTATAAAGAGTTTTTTAGAGGACAAAAGAATAAATTTACTATTCTTTTCCTCCAGAGGTGAGTTGCTATATAGCATTACTGTCCAGACAATGGTCTACAGATGTGTTTTATTTCTCAGTGGCATGGCCAAAAGTCAGTGGCTCGGTGAACCACTGAAAAATTTGCTCTGAAAGTGGAGTTACTTACCTCAAGAATAGAATCTTACCAAAAGGAGAAAAAAAAAATGTTTAATCACTTTGAAGAACATATTTAGTGTAAAAATAATGATTTTTGAAAATTAGATTAGCATTTTAACCCTGCAGAGCTCAACCCCTGATTACATAAGGTAAATATATCATGATAGCTTTCCCACCACTGGGTTTCCACTTACTGTTTTCTATTACTTAACCTTGGAATTTTAATTTCCTTTCTATCTCATCTATATTTTCCTGACATAAAACAAATTAATTTCTTAGCTCTTGATAAAGCTTTCATAGCTCTGCTATATTACTATTTGAACATGCAGATCTCTTATTAAAATGTCAGTGTTTCAGAGAAGTCTTTGTTATTCAGTTTGAAAGCAGATTATCACAACAGTAGGGGCACTTGTTTTGCAAAATTTCATTTTAGTCCAGCCTGTTTTAGAAGTTTACAGCTGTCAGACGTCATATCTTTCCCTCTGATCCCTCAAGCTGACGCACTTTGTTAGTTCTTACAATAAAACCTGTGTCTGTCCTTTAGCTGATTAGTGCAACAAGAAGAACACAAGAAGATGTTCACTGTTTCCAAAGGTTTGCACATCAAAGAGAACTTTAAGCAGCTTTGTGGAATGAATTTGATTTGCTAAAACCTCAAAACTGCAGAAGGATGGAGCTGGAAGAGGTTGTTGATGCCCTGCATCTTGCATAATTAATGTTTACAGGTGGTCCAGGTAGGCATCTTTGCCTACAAAATACTTGTAGTTTAGTTATGTCGAAAATCCATCATCCAAATTTTCTAAATAATTGCTATTAAAAATGTCAAAATATTTTACTTACAATTTTCAAAACCACTAAACTTTGCAATAACTACATGAAGGGCATCACATCAACCTGCACAGCAGTCACTTCTCAACACATTGATCTCTTCACAGATCACGGCATTATCTATGAAAGCTACTGAAGGTTACTAGCACACATTTCCAAAAGCACTTCAAATAGTGCTTCTATTATGCTATGATAAAATCTGAGATCAGAATCAGAGTGGATGATAGAGCAAGTGGTTATTTTTTAAAAAGAGCTACAAATGTAATTTTCATTTATGGAATTAATTTCTAGAAATTCCATAACACAAAAGACTAAGTTTTTTAGTTACTCTTCTAAATATTATCCATTCCTCTGCAGTATTGTAAAGAAAAAAATTCATTAAACGCATACAGCAGATACTCTAAATATTTATTAGAATGAAAGGTTGAACTTAATCTACCAGGTATAAAGAACATTGAGTTAAAATGATGGATATGACTTCTACAATAGCAGAGAAGTGGACAAGCAGGGAGCTCTGCATGCATATCTCTCTGGGAATTAGCAGCCTCCCCTCAATTGACTACCAAAATTCACTGTATACTCATAAAAAGCAAGACAATAGGTAAGGCAAAAGAGAGCCTTACTGGTACCTTTCCTGCTATCTAGATTTCTTTATTCACATTGCATATGTAGATATTCATGAATGTAAAAATCAGTTAAACATACCTTTTACATTATTTATCTTTTTCTTATAGTGTTGAAGAAAATCTATTGGAACAGCAGCAGACCCCTGCCATCAATGGATCTAAGCTAACTGGATATATTTCTTTGAAAGGACTTGTGCAGTCAAGAAAATACTCAGAACAGCAAGGAGCGAAATAAAAGGGACAGGCCAAACGAAGATGAGAAAACATGTACAAATGAAAATACATTACAGCATCTTCACTAGCAGCCACTCAATCCATCACCTCACAGAAGACTAAAAGTCCAACAGGTCCTCAAGGACACTGCTCACTAGGAAAATGAGGAGAATTTTCTATTCAGTATAACAAGCAGTGATAACATTTAGATCTATATTTGTGTCTATTATATAAGAGAATGCATTCTAGAAATTAAAATTGGCAGCAGTCAAACATATTAAGTTTGTCCTCACAAGGATCCCCAGACTCCTATCAGTGTTGTATCCAAGCAGCCTTATGGTCACTGAACCCCCTGACTGACACAGGCTGACTAAAAGTACACTCAACTCTCTGCAGGGAACAGAGGACTTGCATTAAAAGGTCAACAGTATTAATCCTCTGTAAATGTCTTTTGCTCAAACACGAATCCTTAACCAATTCATGATTCATAATCACCTGCTTCTTTTCCTAAAATTCTTGCACTGCTTTTTAAGTGAAATAAAAATATTGTCATAGAGAAATTTGGTTGGTATGAACCTCTGAAGGTTGCTCTGGGATGTTTTAGGCTGTGGAGTCATCACAGTCATCATAGCCATGGGAGAAATAAAAACCACAAACCAAACCCTGGCATAAAACTAGTTTTTCTGTGTCTGGTCTCTGCAAGTCCAAAGGCACAGCACTGCCAGCTGCTTCTCCATGTGAAAGGACCTGGCAAGGCTTCATCTAAGGGACTTCCAAAGCCTCAATTCCTGTTCTAAGTCTTTAAACAACAGATCATTTAAATAAATGTCATCTGCATGAGATCTACCTACTTTTGCAGAAAGAACAACTTGAAACTTTAAAAGAATACCCACATTCCTTTACATTTTCTCTCCATTGTTTATGTTCTGCTGCATCACAGCACTGACCTCACAGGCCAAAGTACTGATGGCTTTCACTAACACAGTAATTCAACTTTAAACCAACTGCTGGGGAGTGCTGCCTCTCCCACCCAGCCAGAGCAAAGCACAACCTCCACAAATCCCTAATCTGCACTGAACTGACATGTGCTCAACCATTTTAGCATTCAATCTCTGATATACTCCAGTGGTCCCTGCTCCTTCAGGACTTCACTGTCTGATTAGAGAAATTATAAATGCAAACTTGGCTTTCTGATTAATGAGTCATGAACATCACAAGAAGGCAGCAAGTGACCTTTGTTCATTTTTTGTGAGCCTTCCTGTAATCACCACCACAAATATTTCAGCAGAGTTTGTTTACTGAATCCACACTAGAGCAAAATCTGTATTCTGTGCTGTTTTCTTCCTATTTTGGCTCTTTTACAGGAACTACAATAGTGTTATGAGTGTCTAGATGTAATAGCTCTGTTCTCTGGCTGAAACTGTATATGGCCACATATAACCCAAGTTACTTCACCTAATCAGATTGAGGTAGGGATTGCAGAAAAAAAAAATATTTATATAAAGTTTAAGGGATATAATGNTAATGCTTTTAAAAAAAGCTGGAAAACAAATGATTATGCGAAATACATGAAAAGCACCACATCTCTGCTTATCCTGTTTTCCAGATTGTACTGTGGCTCACCAAGAAAGGAAGTCCTCAAAGGAAGATCCTCTTCAAGGAGCTAAACACATGCTGCTAAATCATATTGCTCGAGGTTTCACATCTCCTTCTGGAGTAGCACCAAAGCACATAAAACCTCCAGGTCTCTCCATCTAAGGCTGAGCTGGTGATTTTGTTATTGGGCGATTTTGAGCAGTTAGGCACAAGCTCTCTAATGCCATTACCTAACATACTTTGTATCAGCCACTATGAGTAAACTGGCAGCACCCACAGCCAAAAAAAAACAAACAAAAAAAAAAACAGAGGTTGGTTTTAAGACTAGAAACAGGTAACTATCAAAAATTAAATCATTATGCTCATTGAGAATGTGCAGTGGACTGCACTTGGCAGCGAAGTGGTGGCTTCCTCTTCCCTCATAACAGCAGATATCAGGGAATATTATCAGTACCAAAGCAACAAACACACTCATGAATCTGAGGAAACTGTCAAGAAGGATGTATGGATGGACAAGACCAGGAGGTTGTCACCCTTCCCCAAACTCTCTGCAGGTGAGTACTCAAGGCAGGGTGGGCACCCTGGATGAGGCTGGAGAAGAGAGATCATAGCATACATCAACAAGCACCTCGAGGAGGAGAAAACTTCTTTGCACAATTTTTCAGTCGCTCCATGGAAATCATCATTACAGTTAGTTCTAGAAATGGAGGAAACAATGCTGAACTTAAAACCTAACAAAGTCTTGAGGGATGATACATGGAAAAAAGTGTCCTAACTGACCTTCTTAGAAGCTAGAGAAAAGGCTGCCTTGGAGAACTACAACAGATTTTCATCTCAGGTAGCTCAAGATAAATCTGAGGCCAGCAAGGATATGGTGGGTATATATAGTCAAAAATAGAATGTGATTTATGATTTTTTTAAAAACAGGTCAAGCAGAACTGAAGGAAACCTCATGATGTTATATTTTAACTAGTCTCTTAAGAGCCTTTTCCAGTCTCGTTCTGGTGATCATGGGATTGTGCAGTATTTACAAAGCCCACGTAGCTACATATCCAAACAATGGTCATGCAAATCAGTTTTGCAGACAGAAGAATAATAGTTTAAATATTTAAGAGGCAGAAGTCAGCCATGTAGTAGACTTTTTCACGGTACATTAGGAGATTTAGAAACAAAAGTCTATTAGCATTTTTCGGCACACAAAAGGCTCATTCAGGAGACACTAGATGAATTAATAATCAAATATGGTTATGCATATTAACAACAGAAAAATCTGCTCTAGAAGGTACAGGCATGGTTGAAAAAGTGTGGTTAAAAATAAGACTCCAGTACTTGTTGTTTTTATAGGAAAGAGTACAAACATCCTTGAAAAATGTTATTTTTACATTAATCCAGAGCATGTGATCTTTACTCATTTATTTTGCATTAAGACAAGATAACATCTGGGGGCCTGTTTCCATCACTAGCAAATATATGAATGAGCTGGCTTTTTGCCTCAACTGATATTTCCTGAATGAATAAGAACATTAGCTATAAGCAAGAAACACTGAAGCAGCATGCTGCACAAGGGTCTCTATATGCAGAGGAAACCACTTTCCTCATTTTGCCACTCCATGTCTTTTCTTAGGGAATCTGTTGTGCCTGTAAAAACTCGGCAACAGTAAAAAATATCATGTGCTGGATAGGAACAGTGACTCTCATTATCACTCAGGTGAGGAAGATATGAGAGGAAGAGGAAGCATTATTCAGCTCCCACCTCTCTTTGCTTGGTGCGCCAGTGCCCTTCCTCAGCGCTGCTCTCCCCTTTCCAGTCTCTCCTGTGATGGTGGAATAGGTCATCCAGTCACCTGCAAGCTGGAAATGTCTTAATGGCAGGGGGACTTCCCAGAAGAAAGGGGTCATCATCAAATGCATCAACAGGGCTGGCAAGCCCTCACCAGACCCACAGAGTTAATTGCTCTCTCTGTCTCACTGTTTGATGCAAACTCCCGGGAGTTTAATGAAGCTTGTTGGTGTAGGAATGAGGAGGCTTCACTTGTCCAGTTATTACTGCCCAGGCTACAAAGACTCTGTGAGTGAAATGCAGCTCCCATCACCACTCATCTTAAGATGACTCCTCTCTCAAATGCCCCCATAATGGTAATTGTTTACAATGAGAATGCCATGTATGTTTCCAGCAGCAGTCCTAAGTACAAGTGCTATTTCTCCCAACTTGAATTCACAATTAGCATCACACTGTTACTAATAGCCAAAGAATTAGTTCTGAAAATACTAATTTCAGAAAAACAGTATGACCCAGTATCATCATGAGTTTCATACAGAAAGGCACAATTTTCCTCCTATATCTTTCAGAGCTCTGTGCAGGGGGGTATTTGCACAGAAAGGCAATGTCCATTTCATAGGACTTATGAAATGAACACTTGAACACCTGGGAACCAGAAGTTCCTCAGACTCATCAGACACAGGAAGACATCAATGAATAAGAATATTTCTCATTAAGATGGCTTCAGGATTATCAGAGACAGCAAATAATGCCTTGAAGCTTTGCTCCATCCAGCTGGAAAGGCCGTAGGGTGCACTGCCATCCATTCCATGTGCAGAAATGGAAGAGCCTCCTCTGTCCCAATCTTTGCCCAGCTGGATGCAGGAGTGGTGAAAAGAAGGATGAGTGGCTGCAAGGGCAATGCAGGCAGTGCATTGTGGTAATGAGTGCACAAGTAATCCAGCAAAACTACAATCCTCCAACCAGAGCAGTGGGAGAAGAGGAGGAGGTTGGAAAAGGTGTGCTATGAAGTCGTAATTACTGAATGTCCTGAAGAGGAAATGGTGAAATTGTGTCAGTCTTCAGGAACCTAGCTTTAAAAAGTTATTTTAATAAAGGGAATTTGCTTGAAAAACAAGCAAACTGGTTGCGAGTCTTCACAGTTTGGGAGAGGTTTTCAATTACCTTGTGTACTGAATACAAACCAAAGTCTAGAGATTAAATGTCAACAAATGAAGGCAATGCATTAATCTATTGTGCCATATCACCTTACTCCAAATCACTAACAAGCTACTATCTATCTTATCTCTGCTTCACTTATTGACAATCTCCATCTGTTTCATCAAAAAAAAAAAGGACAATCCATTCTGGACTCTGCATACATCATCCTAAACAGAAATAAATACTTTGGAATAAATGGAAGCAAAGTGATTAACTTTGTGCACTAGAAGCAGACCAGTACAAAAGTAAATAGCAGAAAAGTATGAAAAGCTTTATTTTCTGCCCTCTGCATACACATATCTCTCACACATTCACACTGAGCTCATTTTCTTTGAAGAGCAGGAGGAACTGTTCTTTCTTTCATGTCTCTAGAAAAGAGAACCAAGTCTGAATTAACTCGTTCACAGTCACACCAGCACAGCCCATGGTTCACAGCAGCTGTTGAGGGGAGCAGCCCTCCTTCTCTGCACCTTTGGGTGAAATCATGCAGCCTCCTGGGCAGCTCTCCTGGCACACTGGCTTGGCAACAGGATTGTATTTAATGGGATATGCCTTCCAGGCAAATAGCAGGGTCACATAGAGCTAAGGGCTGTTTTTAAAGAGCTTTTCAAGAACCAAATTTTACTGAGAAACCCAACGCCCACCTGAGGTTTCTCACAGGGACCCAAGAGACATTATTCTTTACAATCACTACATTTCAAGGAGTGAAGGAGATGGTTTTGCATTTGTTCATCGCATACCTCATGTTCATTAGAAAGGCCCTGTGGTGACTAAAACATCTGCCTTCAACAGACAGAAGGTCAGACAATAACCAATCTCAAAAAACTTACAAAATTCTCCAAGTTTAACTCCCTTTTAATCTGTGAGAAGCAATGCGACATGAACATAAAATAGGGAAGTAGAAAGGTTTTCTCAGCAAGAGCTTGCAAAATACCAGCACACAGATTATTTGCAGGTGAACCAAAACAGTCAAGGGATTACTGTCTCTTGGGCAGTCATTACAGTAGATGTGATTTCTGAATGGAGAAATTAAGTATTGAAAATAAAAAAAAAAAACCTGGATGATGTGGTCATAGTGGTAGTTATAATGTAATCACGACATTTTGAAGTCAAATGTGCCTGAAGTGTAAAACTGTTTTTGTTGCTTTACAATACCAACAGAGTCACACACACAGAGCTGCCACAATTCACTTTCTGCTCATGTTCAGAATTATTTCTACACAACAGAAAGGTCCAAACCATTTTCTTTTTCCTTTTTTTTTTAAAACCCAAAACTAAGGTTTCTTATATTGTTTCTGTAACGAGATGCTTCTAGGGCAAACATCAAAGCCAAACCCCATATAACAAAGTACATAAGATTCCAGGTACAGAGATGGTTCAGATAATGTATGTGATGGACCTCTAGTCTGCTCCAGTGTGCCTGTGCAGAGTCAGCAGGAAAGAAGGAGGCAGTAAAAGAAACAGACTGCAGATTAGAAAGGAAAAGAGGAAAATTATGTAGGGAACTCAGCTTAAAAAAAGAAACTTCTCACTGACTTTCCCACTATCATTTTGTCTCAACATTATGGCCAAAAAGAAATACTTATGCCTTGCCAGGTTAATTACTCTGCAAACAAATATATTGCAAGCTGGGCTGAGGAAATGTAAAATCAATGCTATAAACCTGTGTCACTACTAATATTGGCTCATATTTCTCCTGTTTACAGCATTTAACCTGGACCTCAGAGAAGTCAATAATTATTACATCAATAGTGAGCATTAAGGTCATTGTGGCAACAGCAACTGGGAAAATTTTGTAGTTTTATTCTGAAAAAGTCTGAAAAACTTAACACATGAAATCAAAAGTGGGCAGTTTGGCCAAAATTCTGCCCTGCCTACCTGCACACTTAACCAGTGTAAATTCTGAGCTGCCTTTATTTCTGTAATTAGAACTGTAAGGTTACTGGCTTTAAAAAGAAAAGCCAGAGAATGGGATGTCAGAAAGTTGACTAGCAGTAAAGTTACAATAAAAACTTTAGTCAGAATAATCAGATAAAATTGGAGGGGGAATAAGATCACCATAAATCTGAGGAAACATAACACTCCTGATGCTGAAGAAACAGCATAAATGAATTGGTGATGTAATACAGTATCCATTCCCTAATGCACGGACTGTGTTTTCTAATACAAATGCCGTAAATTAGTTAAAATAATCAAGTGACAAGTCCTGCGTGTTCATCAGAAAACGTAAAAAGCAAGCAGATAAAAGTGCCCTGACTGTTCCAGTGTGTACCAGACATCCACAACATTCATGGAGAAGAGATGGGCTGTGTCGATAAGCACAAACTCGGAAGGATACGAGCCTTGGCTCAGTCCTTAATACCAAACTCTGGGTAAATGTGAAAGCTGGGCTCTGGAGAGAGCAGCCAAATGTCATATTTGAACAAGTGATATTGGGAGAAGCTAACTGGAGGTCCCAGAAATAGAACTGCAGGGAGGGAGCAAAACCACGAGAGTAGTTGCTCCCCAGATAGAATTGATACTTCATTTAGAACGAGACGGAGGAGCACTGATCAGAGACATCTTTCTATTGCTCAAATCACAGAGAGAAACCCACTTTTAATGGAATTATAAAAATTTGTGATTCTCTAGGCATATTTAGGTCACCTAGGCCATCCTCCATCAGTTCTGGAACTGAACTACACCATGTGACAAGTGTCTCAGTGCTTTGATTAGTTTGTAAACGACAGGAGGAGGCTGGGAAAGTGCAAGGAGTCAATCTAAGTGTTCATTTCACTAGCTTACAGGGAATAAACATATTAGTAGAGCCAGTACCAGCAACACTAGCCCAGGAAGAAGTTGCTGAGCATGGCCAGTGTTATGTGATATGGGAGCTCAAACCACTGCAATCAAACTGTTTGTTCCTCATTTATATATTTTTCCTACATTATTTCCTAACATGCAATTCACTATTTTAATACTCAACACAGGATATTACCAGGATTATAGATTGACTGCTTTCTAGATAGTTCCACTGGTTTGGGGAGTTTTTCCCATTTAAAGGCCTGTATAGGCACTTAAATACCTCTCAATTTTAAGAACAGAATTGAAAAAAAAAAATCAATAGCATAATAAGGTAAGTTCCTACTGGGCACCACTGACATATTTTCATCAATTTTCCTGTTATGTTTACATGCAAGGATACACATTTCTCAGTTCTCTCAACATTACCAAGGTCCTTATTCCTCCAGAATCATAATACCTCTTTTTATCTTGATGCAATTTATTCACACAACTATTTTCAAACCACGTTAGTCTCATCTTTCTTCACTTATTAAATGTCTGCCTCCTTTTGAGCAATGTCTGAATTTCAGTACTAGTGACAAATGTACTAGAAACTCATACATACATATATATATATGCACACATATACACCAACCATCCCTCTCTTCCTGTGCAGTTAGAATGAACATATAGATTAGAACTCACTTGGGTGTGATATTTTGCTGTTCTAACATTTCCTTTTCAAGTCTTAATTAGGGTCCTACTTAGTTTTGTTTAGTCTTTTTTCCTTCTTTTATGACCAGAAAAAATTGAAGGATCCATTATAAAACATGTTGCAGATAAAGTCTTAAAAGTCACAGGTTAAACACAAGTAAATATCTTTGGAAAAATCTAACAGCCGTAACACCATTATTCTACAGGAATATTCCAGGAAACCCTGGAAGTGCAAGTTAGCCCCAGTCAGCCATCACATCTTATATACCTCCTTAAAATATAATTCTGGGAAACAACATGAATGTTGCAGCTTTTAAGAAAAGGAACTAAGAATAAGAAAACTCAGGAGTGACTGGCAGTAGCAAGACATGGCAGAAGAATCAGGAGGCAAAATTATGTCCAGTCTTCTCTAAAATGTTTGAATAATATTGAGGAGTGAAATAGGGCCTGTTCCTTGCTAGAGCTCAGCTTAGAAATAGAAGAGCTCAGTAAGTGGCAGACATGCAGAAACACTGGTGCAGTCAGAGCACAGAAAGGGCACAGCACAAGACTCAGAGAACTGAGATGTGTGAACTAAATTTAGAAAGAGAGGAAAAAAAAAAAAATAAAGAGAATGAAGTTCCACAGCTCAGAGCTGATTGCATTTTTAGGTCCAGGCAAGGCAACAGTAATAAAATAGGGGAGTAACATCTGAGTTACTGGTTCAGGAAATGATGCATGCACACATCTTGCCTGACATCCAGCATATATTAAGCAATCCATGCCGTGCCCATTGCCAGCAGGGCAGAGCCCTGGGCCCTTGGCAGCAGCACAGACAAACATGTGCAGGTTTGTCCTTCTCACCCACCCATGTGCAGCCACAGCAGGAGCCACACAGAGCTTGCAGGAGAGCACAGAAGTACTGAAGAGGTGCCCAGAGGGTCTGAAATCTCTTGAAGAGAGAACTTAAAAAGAAGCAAAAATAACTGAAGATCCAAAGAAAAACATCCAGCAATAATGGGCACAGCTGCTGTAGAATAAATGAGGTATCAATTATTATTTTTAGCAGAAGTCATACACTCCAGGTCCTGATCCAAAATGAAAGATTTTCCATTATCTCCTACAACAGGGAAAAGTTATTTTCTACATAGCAACCCATCCCTAAAGAGCTGCAGTGCATCTGCAACTGAATAGAGGATCTCTTTTATTTCATATTTCCCAGCCATGATCATGTACAGCACTTGAATATCAGAGATAGAGCTTTCACAAGCAACAGAGACAGTAACTTCCACAAAACTTAAATCTTGGGAAATAACCAACGGTGTCTAATAGCAATGAGCTGGGAAGTAATGTAAAACATGATGGGGCAGTTTGTGTGGGACCACCAGCAACCTCCGCTTCATGGAGAATGTCACATAAAAACTGCTGCCTCACAGAGTCTGCTACTTAACACAATTTAAGAACTATCTGAAAAATAAGCAGGTGTTAAAGTAGAATATTTTAACTCAAAGAAGTGAGGTTTTCATACAAAAAACCCACCCCAAATCATTTTAACTCATAAGCCTTCCTCCCTTTTTACCCACAATCCCTATACAGGGTAATCTATTCAGGGTCACTCCTTAAGAAAAATGCTCAGAACAGCTTTTTGTATTTCATTGCTTTACAGAGCTCTGCAAAACCTATTTCAGCCCAAGGCACAGAACAATTTTTCTATCATGAACAGCTGAGCAGAAAGCACAGGACATGATTTAGGAAATCCCCAGTATGTCAAGACTGGGTTTTGTTAATCCCCTGTCCCTGTGTCTCCTTCCCACTACACCTCTTTAATTTGACTCCTTTAAATATTTGTAATAGAAGTGGGACTGCAGTCACCATGAATTGATTTAAAGGACAAAATCTTTATTAGCAGCTCTAAATACCACCTCAATTAGTACCCTGAAATATACGGGTTTAAATCCTCAACCTTTTTTTCAGTAACAAGTACAAATGTCTTAAGTCTGTTTTCTTATTTGCTGTAACTATCATTAAAAATTAAGGAGATAAAAACCTTGAAACCACAGACCACAGAAGAGTCAGTTCCCAGAGGAAAACCAGCAAAGAAATCTGAAAGAGTGTCACAGGAAATCTACCAATAGTCTCTTGGAAGACCACCAGGCCTTCAGGCTGCACAATCAGCTGCTAATGACACAACATCACACCAAATCCCAGTGACAACTGCAAAACCACAAAGCAAGAATGTGAGGCAATTGTGTTTTGCTGAACAGGGCTGCAATCAGGTGCTGTGTTTTAAAGCCAAAATTCCTAAAAACGACTCCATTCCAAAGCAAAACATGGATCACCCCAAGGCAAATAAATCAGAGCTGTCACTTCAGCATGCACAGATTTACAGAAACAGGTACAGTTACACTAATCATCGTAATCTTTGACAGCGATGAATATGATTTAGAAAATATCACTCCTCTCATTTGTGTTCCCTGTGTTGTACATTAGTTTGAATTGCTGCAGACAACTAACATAACAGCAAAGCCTTTTTTAGAGCAACAACAGGAAAAAGATTCAGTTTAAAATCACTGCAACTTTTCTCAATTACTTTTATAAAACGTATACTAACTCTTAGGTTTTAAAAATATATTACTATAAATTCCAATTCATTTATTTAGTAATTCCATCAAAAAAACAAATAAGACAAATATATTAGTTTCCCCCCTCTCAATCCGTTAAGAGAATTCCAACCCTGTAATATAAGGTTAAAGTCTACCTTCAGAAAAAAGCTATCCCTGAAAAGGTGGAAAAAAGTGCCAAAGTGGCAGCACGCTCTAGGATATGCCATGTGTTAGTGAGCTCCTCTTGTGGTACTATTCCCACTTTCCATCTTCCTCATCATAGACTCAGGAGTAAAAGTATGATTCAAATCATATTTGCCATCACTATCAGTTTTAGTACAAGATTTCTCTAACTACAGCTATGCAACTCCGAATAGGTAGAGGAGGACTCCCTGGTGGGGATTAATTTTGCCTTCCCTCTTGTGTATCTCTTAGTTCCCTTTGAATATGAGAATATACTCATGTCCTATTTTCCTCCTTTCTCCTTGCAACTCCTCAGCACCTGATTGTTGGAACCCATGCAGGTTGTCAGGCTAAGGAGTCAGAAGCAGCTTCCAAGACAGAGGCCTCAATATTAACAATGCAATCTACAGGACAACTTCGGCTAACAGTAAACTGAGAGAACAACCTGCTAATATTCTGCTAATACACCTGATAATATTTAAATTTTATTTCTAACTTCAGTAGACTTATTTATCTTTCTGGGCTAATGATGGAAAACCATCAAAAGAAACTCCTCAGAGATACTGTAGAAACAAAAACCAAACTCTCCCTTGTCCTTTTCAACTGCCCAAGCCAAATCAAGCTGTTCAGCATCACCGCATCTCACCAAATTCCGTTAGCATGTCTCCCCTCCCTGGGCAGTGGCTTGTTTTCCCAGCTCCTCACAGAGGACCATGGCCACCCCACATTATCCTTCTCAATTTTAAGTTTTGTGTCCTTCTGCATCTCTGCCCCAGAGTGCACCACAGAGGTGGGGACAACCTGAAGCACCACATTTCTTTTCCTGAATTGCCAGAACCTCTAACACTTTTGAAGTTCGCCCTTCACTAATGGATAGAAATGGATTATTATTGCTGGACATGTAGTTTATTCCTTATTTTCTCTAAGTAACACTAGGCAAAGATGGACTTTGTATGTGTTTGACCAAGGGCTCATCACCTTACTGCTGATGTTATCAGAACAACAGGCATGATGAGGGAAAGGTGAACAAGGTCACCTAAATCAACAAAAGTGGATCAAAATAAATTACTTTCAAATCACTTATAGTCAAAAAGAACACAACTTGGTAAGGATCATGCTCTACTGCACCCAGGATGGAACTCATAAGATGAAAAAAATAAACATACGTATCTAAAATATATATACACATATATATGTGTGTCTCAAAGCTGGCACCCTGACTCAGTAGAAACAGAACACAGCTCTGAGTTTCCAGAGCTCATGTGCTCCTATTTATAAGGAATCAGGACTACTTTCAAATACAGCCCAGAACAAAGAAGACTGTGTTAGTCCTAGTAATGATAATCTGAGCTATTGCATAGCCACAAAGTATTCAAAAATTCCCATTTTTAACTTCTCCAGTCAGATTTTTTTGAAATTCACTTTACCATATTTACACATTTTGCAACCAGTTTGCATTTTACATGTATAATTGTGAATGAAAATTAGAGACATAACTATACAAAGAATATATGAAGAAAAACTGAAATAAACCCAGACAAGATGCAATATCAGCACAGAGAATTATTGCTTATTTATCAAGCCAAAAGCACAGAGCCAGGAAAACCTGTTGGGGAGGGTGAAGTTTGGGTACAAAAAGGCACAGGGGAAGGTGGAAGCAATGCAGAAACCTCTCACTGAGGACTTCCTACTTTAAGGCAAAGGTTTTACAGGAGCTCAGAGTTTTCACTAATGACAGAAAAGTCTAAAGGAATGATAGATATTTAGAATCCACATCTGATTTTAAACATAAAAGACGTAACCAAATTATTGAATTTTTGTTTACTTTGCATTGTCGCCCTGCAGAGCAAAAAGACATATCTTTAAAATCCAGGAAATAAAGTGTCAACAGCAAACAATAAAACAGCGGCCTTTACTACTACAATTAAAAATTACTATTCGCTTTCTTTTGTTGTTTCTAAAATGCTTATTTTCTTCTAAAGAAACATTTGCATTAATCTTACCCAGATGTCCATTGTTTTTATCCTGTAGTTAACTAAACCTTTCTTGTGTTTGATAGTGTTGCTGAAATTATATATGACAGTACTGATACAGCTATTCACTTGCATGTTCAAGTCTGCATCAATAATGAATATTTTTCAAGCTGCTTTGAACCTTTGGTTACAGAAATAGAATGAAAATGTGATTACTGTCACAGTGACACTGCCACATTTCCTAATGAAACAATATTCTTTATTTGGTCTCAGACAAAATTTTAGAAATAATACAGAAACATGATTAACACTTAAATTAGGTTTTACTGTGTTACATTATAGATTAAGTTTATGCAGATCTGTCCTTTTCTCTCATCATTCACAAAAACTGTCTACAGATCTTATCTTGTTAATCGAGGTACAGATTCTAAAGGCAACACAACTGAACAAGAGAATGATACAAATGATCCCCTGGTTTGAGGACAAATTTTTCCTCTCTCTCTGTCCCTAATCTTTTGCTAATGATCCCCTCATGCTTTCTCCTCTATCTCCTCTCTAGAAAAAGAACCAGGTCTCCTTATAGCCTCACAAGAAGAAACCAGCCCAAATG
The DNA here is from genome assembly GCA_013399695.1 of Formicarius rufipectus. Lineage (NCBI taxonomy): Eukaryota > Metazoa > Chordata > Aves > Passeriformes > Formicariidae > Formicarius > Formicarius rufipectus. The sequence goes on from VXAU01001192.1 coordinate 1,829,773, forward strand.
GAAACACAGAACCTGAACATCCGTGATGTTTTGACGTATTCAAAGATTTAATTCATTGATATATTTAATTTATTGTACTGAATAAATTTCACAATAAGATACATTTGTCTTGTTCAGAAAGACTCGGCTCAGATTGCAATAAGAAACATGGCACAGGTCTGGCCTGTGGGGCATCACCAGAAACCTACACATGGAGCTGACTGCATCCACCTTGCTGGAACAGAATTCTGCTGCTTCACAGAAAAAGATATAATAGTGAAATATGGCTCCACATTTTGATGGGTTTATGTATACACATAACAAGATAAGGCTGTTGACTTAAAGGGAGTATGTTATGGAAAATCCTCTAAAATACAGTTTATGTCCAAATATGTTCATGTTTCTTATGGTGTTAATCAATGTGGGTTTTACCCCCCAACAATTTTAACTGACTCAATTTTTGTTTTTGACTCATTTTAATTTTTCAAAGAGAGTGGAAAAAAAAAAAAAGCTCTTTGCATCTTAGATGACTTCATAACCCAATAAATGCAAAAACACCTTAGAGGAGATGAACGAGGCAAAATGAAACGATCCAGCTTAGCCAGTCATGTTTCCTCACTGAGCTGCTCTAGAAGGGCCAATACAGCACTGGAAAAAATTATACAAGTCAAAAAACCTGTGTATTTTAGTTATGCAATTAGTATCCATGCAATTATCATGGGGAAAATCTATTTACTCAAATAAGTAAAAGTATTGTAATATATTGAGCCATCATTTAGTTCCTCTTTGTGCATTTGTATAACAGCTTTGAATAGCTAAATCAGGCTCTCTGACCTACTGCCAAACAGGTTGGATTTTCTGCAAACCCACCTTTTCATGCTTAGGGTTATCCAGAAAGCAGGTTTATGCTTTGCTGAAACAAGCCAAGAGTTGACCAAAGGCAGTCCTGCCCCAAGCTCTCAGCAGAAAGACCAAAGGCTTGAAGCCTTTTACACCTCAGAATTGCATTGATCAGTAACAAACTGTTTGCACTTTCATTTAATAATTATCCAGATGAAGTTGGTGAACACTTTAGTCACTGGGACAGGACTATCTGACTTGGCAACCATATTAGAGGAGTTTCAGGGAAGGACTGGCAGATTCTGCTCAGAGCACAGTTGTTTGAGCTCTGATTCGTTTTTGTGGGTACAGCTATTTCTCAGGCTGACACAGTACTTGCCACTTCACAGTGCTTTTAAAATTCTGCAACATCCCTTTCACTTGTTTGCAATATGTCAGAGAAGTAAAAAATTCCTTTGTCATGTTTTGTGCTATTTGCTTGGCAGGGAACGTGGGAAGATGGAAGACCAGGTGAGCAATGACAAGTAGAGCAACCCCATAATGCAAGTTCAACTTACAGAGCTCATGTTATTCATCCTGGTCTTGGGATGGATGATGACACGTTTGAACCATTGTAAATACATGGATATGAGATTTAGAAACACTGCCTAAAACATTTTCTTTCACAAATGTGAAGCTGTTGGGTTTGGTTTGTCTCCAGCACTCCCATGCTCATTGTTTTCCTTTCACCAACTTGCTAAACTTGGGTGCTGTTCTCTTCCTTAATTTGTCAAGTGTTAACATATATGTAACTCTTGTAACTTGTGGCTTTCCTTGGTTCCATATACCACTGTACAACATTTCAACAAACACAGAGAGAATTCAATAGAGTTATCTGCCCAAGTTGCAATAAGAAGTTGATCCCAATTATATAGCTTGAATTGCTGTTATTTACATTCCTCCTTAGACAATTTGTTTTTAAAAAATCACTTGAAATTAAAGTAAAATTATTTTGTAAAACTAGACCAAATTTCTGATAGGATAGGTAAAGAATGGACATGCAAGGCTCCTCTGTTTAAATATATATATATAGAATAAGAAACAGAGGAAGAAAGGATAAATAATTCCTTTAATTAGCTTCTCAGAAATCAAATCAGAGTGTGTTGGTTCACACAGTTTTCTGATGGTAAGGAAATCATGACTACATGGTCACTGGCTGGTCGTTTTTCTCTGTAATAATGAGAACAAGCATTATCACCCCTGGTGTTCAATCAGACCTCTCAAGTTACAGCCTCAGATTACAATCAATAGCTGCTGCTGACTGAAGTTATATGGATGCCATGAGTACATATATCTGGATAAATCTCTGTGACCTTCACCTCTCTGACTCAAAGTGATACCAGCATACTTTAAGGCACTTAAAGTGGGGAAAAGTCACTTTACTACATGATATTGAAAGACTGACAGAAAGTCTAAATCCAAAAATAACAGCAAAGGAACAATGAACAAAACCATGGTGTTCTATGAACTCCACCTAATTTTTAAGAAAAAGTCTCCTAATTTTGCAGCCCTTACATCTGCTGTTTTCATCCACCTATTGTCTCATCTTAAACATAAACTGTAAGACATTTAACAACATATGTTTTTGTGATGTGTACTGACTGCAGCTACAACAGCAAGGTCATAACTGGCCTGCAGGAAAAAATCTAGGGAGCAAAAAACAATGTAACCAATTACAGGAACTGGCTCATCAAAGGAAGAAGGATTTTACAGGAGAGAAAGACTGCTGTTACAGCTGGTGTCAGCAATATTAGGAAACTGTGGGACCAAATGTTAGCTGGGACATTCCAAATGAATCTTGAACTATAAACCAACTAGTAATAAACAAAGCTATTTGTCAGTTGACCCCCCTTGGATGTTGTTAACAGGCAAACAGCACGCCCATAGCCTGTGGCAACCCGCAGGCTCCCAGTGATAAAATCATGACAGCTAACAGATGAATCCTTTCTGAACTCTATTAAATAAATTAATAATCTTAGCAACATCATTACAGCAAAACATCCATCTTCTGCAACAGCTGTTCCTCCACTGCTTGTTGCATTTATTTTCTGTGCTCTTTGTTATGCCTTATGCAGTACAATGTAACTCACAGAGTGAACTTTAGCACATCCGTGGCAGACCTATAAAAACATATTGTTTCTACATTTTATGCAGTTCCATCAGGTTTGTGCAAAACACAAGCTTTTGCCTGAACAGAAAATTATGTTTAGCTACTCTGTCTCTAAAGTAAGCAACAATAAACATTGGTACTTTCCGAGGAGAATAAAATAGAAACCTTAAAAAACAGACAACTCTGTTTCATAAAAAACCTTTACTGAATCTTTCAATCCATCAACCAAGATATTAAATTAATATACTCTTGTTCTGTCTTTAGCTGACTGCCTAATCCTATGTAAAAGTTGTTGGAAGCATGCCATTGAGTTGCTTCCAAGATTGTTCCAGAAAAAATCTTTTGTAAAAGCTTTTTCTGGAAAGTTTTTTTTCTTGCTTTTACCTCTCTAACCTGAAAAGAAAAATTCTCCTGGTGTTGTTGAATCAATTCCAGAAGAATACAGCCAAGATAGGCAATAAACAGGTAGCTTAGGCAACAGAAATGAAAAATAGGAAAAATTCCCATTTTATATTGAACTAATGATGACTTCTCCAAGTCACCACCTCCATGTGAACTCACAGACCAGGACATAGTTATTGTTGGAAGTGCAGAAGTGCTTAGTGTCTAACTCTGGGCCTGGGCAGTTTTGCTTTGCTTTACCCACTACATGCTCATTCTAAAACTGCATGGAGAATTTAATTAAACACACTTCCATGTCTCAGATGAAATGATAGTACCTAGAAACCTTGGTAAGCTTTGAAACCTTAAAATTACATTTTGCTTTTTGGTGACCCCTCCTGTGCTATATGCAACCAAAGTAAACATTGCTGAGCTTTTCCAAAGGAATAGAAATGCACAGACCACAGGGCTTTTCTTCTAAGAGCTCTTCTGAGGCCTCTGGTACAGACTAGTATTTAGCATTAAGTAAACAGGCTCAGCATCAGACACAACCTCCTCTATTTCATCTCCTATATAGGAAATTATGCTTTTCTCAAGTATATTTAATTAGGTAAATCAATGAAGAGAGATCTGTGAGTAGAATTGCTCTGCTAGTCCTTCAATGTTGTGATTTCCAGTTGCTGTAACAGCAATTCTTATAACTTGTTGGGTTTTTTTTGGTTTTTGCTTGGTTGGGGTTTTTTTTAATCTTTATTTTACAGAAAAGGTTTCCTAATGGCATAAGTTGTGGGATCTCTCCATGACTGATCTGTCAAAAAAATCCTATATAGTTTAAATTTCCGCTTGCTTTACAAACTTCCATTAGATATTTCATTATCTTCTTTTTGTAATAAGGTTTTCATGCTATTATTCCTTTCCCTGAACTGGCCTTGGAATGTGCTTCAGAAACTCCTTTTGTCAGACACAGAACTATTCTAAGACTAACTTCCTTAAAGTGCATTATGCCCTGTACATACACAGCAGCATTTCATTGGGGCTCAAGATTTACAGAATGTTCCACATGTAGCAGGTTTTTGTCCTATTTTTAATTATTTTCTTTAAACTTTTCCTTCTCTACTGCAACACTGCTGTTCACCCAGAAGTCAGATTACCTATAAAGTATAATATTCTGTATTACAGAGATCATCTCAGTAGGACACTTGCAACAGCACTAACAGCAGAAGCATCTCAGAGCTTTAGAAAAGCTTCATCAGCTGTGTCAAAATAAGGAACATAAATACACAAAACATGTGTTCTGGATCTGGTTCTGCTACTGACTCACAATCTAAGATTAAAATTCAGCTCCTCTCCTTAGGGCATGGGTAAAAACTTCTGATAATGGCCTTTGCCCATCAACAAGAAAGCATATTAACAATTCTGCCCAACAACACACTTGGCATGGATTTTGCAGTAAGAGTGATTTAAATTCAGATGTCAGAGGTAACCCTTTACATGCCCTTGAGAAAAATCACACAGCACAATTACTACAGTATCATTTAGTTACATATTCACTATCTTGCCCAGGTATCTCATGTAGAAGGAAAAAATATAGGAATAATATTTTGTGGAAAATGGAATTTTGTATAGGAAGACACTTTTACAAAGCTTATGATCCCAAAAATCCAGAGAATGCAGGGTTAGCATGCTCTCTGTAGACTGCCTGCACATACCTCTTTTCTATGATGGACTCTGTTCAGGTTATCTACTGCACTATTAGGATATAACATACAACAAATGAAAACATTTCGCTCTCATCATCCTATGAGAATTTTAAAGTGATTTCCAACTCCCTGCCTAAATTATAGAACTGAAATAAAAGATAAAATTTACTATGTCTAATAATTTGATATATTAGGCATACATAAATGCATTGACATTAAAGAGCTTCAATGATCCTACACAAACTAGAAAAATAATTTAAGTGGTTTATCATGTTGGAAGAACACAGTTGAGACTAGTCAGTTCCCATCTGTTCTAACTTATATTAAAGCATCTATTCTTGTCTTTTATTTTTGTAAGATGATATTTCTCTGGTGTAAGAAAGCATTCCCAAAGGCTTCTTTATCCTCTGTTCAGAGCTCCAATGTAATACTGGCTGTCAGGAGGACTACTTAAAGCATCATATTTAGATGCTGAACTTCAATCTCCTTTCAGTAAGTCTGGAATACCCCTCCATCCACCCTTTTGGTTTTCACCCCACACCCACTGTGGCATGGGAATTCCATTAGAAAAGCAGTACAATTTTTTTCCAATATTTCCCATATCTGTTTTACTCTGAAATCATTAGAAACAGATGCCATTAGGCAAATGAAAAACTTATGAAAGGTGTGAGACCTAAATATACGTTACACAGTCATATCTGAATGATTTTATAGAATTGCTAATTACCAACAGAGAATGTTGGACTTGATGACCTCAGAGGACATTTCCATTCTAGTTGATTTCCAAGCAACAAATACAAAGAGGAGGAACCTTCAGTCCTTGAGTCATCTAAATAACCCATCTTCACATCAACATTTCACCAAAAGGACACTCAGACCAAAGTCTGAATCACAGGCTTTTAATAGTTTAAAAAAAAAATCACTATTTTTGCCTGAAAACCAGTGTTGACTAGGAAACATACTGAAAAGAACCAAATTCAGTGTTGCACTTTTAATGAAACAAAAGATCACAAGCAAACAAACCCCCCCAAAACCGCAAACCAACAAACCCAGACAACTGTTTAACAAAGGAAGCTGCACATTGTCAGCCAGAGTCACAAAGAACACGGGGACCTAACATCAAAATTACACAGCTTCAATGCCATTTTCTGCTTCACCCAAATTCCATGGCACTTGATGTTTTGCCTTCAACATCCTTATGTGTGTTCCACATAGTGGAACAGGTGCAATGTGCCACAGTGGCTGAGCAGCAGCACTGAGGAATCTCCCTGACAGCTGGGAAGAGCAGCTCAGGTCCTCCTTTGAGAACACTTGTGCATTTTATTCAATGAGGATTCAAAGCACATTATGTATTTTATGTAAAATATTTTTAAAAGTGTCAAGGAGGCCTTTTTCATGAGGAAGAGCACTTTGCCTCCTTCCTCCAGTTTCATGCAAAGGCAAGAAAACCCTCCTTAGGTTTGCCTTCAATAGGCAGAGCTGGTTTCAGTAGCCCTTTGTTCTCTGTCCCTTCTGTGTTCCCGTTCCCATCACCTCACTGAGATGCCTCACTGAGATGCCAGGTGTACAACACAGACAAAACATGGACATGGTCAGGAGCTGGTGCAGGTTAAAGGTGACAGGGAGAGCAGGAGTGACCAGTATCAACAGAGCTGCTTAAACCACCACACCACATCTGAAAGCAGTCTTCAGCTTCCCTCTTGATTCTTCCGAGCCCTTCCCACGATGTGCTTGGGGAGTCAAAGTGCTTAACACACTGCTTAACCAGCTTGAGAAGCCAGGGACTGAGAGAGGAGGCTTTTGTGCTCAAGTACATCTTGGACCTTGGCCAGAGCATTTTATAGCAGGACATAAAATTTAATTAAGCTTCATAGGTTAAAAACATTTCTTCACTGTTGTTGTCTGTCATAATAGTTTATAAATGCATAATCATGTCTTTTTCTCCCTTTCATCCACCCATTTGTTATTAGATTATTGCCCTTGAGAGTTCAGCTGCAGACACTAATTTTTTTGTACTTTCAAGTGACTATGAAACATCTATATTGAGAAGAAATAGACATGGCACAAAATGTGTGCCACAAAAAAAATCACACCAAATATGTTAAAAAGATCTATGAAAAGGGAAGGCACCTTGCATAACTGTGAAGGCAAAATGGAGACATCTATTTATTCTTTGTGAAGAAACACCATCCCTTGCAATGAATTATCGGCTTTATATGGACTCAGTCAACCATGGGACTAATCCCTCTGGAAGAGGTTGAGTATTCAAGCTCTATCAGACCCTCAACTTCTTCTTGGTTGGGAACATGAATGCTGAAAACTGGGTTTGAAAGTGGAAAATTTTGAATGATCTCTCCAGAGCAGCTTTGGGTTATGAAGACAAACAGGCTGTTCCTGTTCTGCCCCATTTTACAAAAATAGAAAGAGAATGAGAAGCCTCAGATGCTGCAGAGCCACTGCACCACCACCTCAGCCACAGAACAGTTCCTTAGAACCTGGGGAAAGAGTTCTGTGGGTTTAACTATGCTAATTAATAAAGATAACATTTTCTATCAAGTTAACTGTCCTCTCTGGGGAAAAAAATTACTTGCATATATCCTAGACATCTTTTTGCATCAGTATATCTTGCAAGAGCAGTCATGGTCACCATTCAAATGCATTAGAAATGACAGGTCAAAGACAGAGTGAACTGCAAGTATTGTGCTCCAAATACACATGAATACCCCTTCTACAGAGCCAACACAACCCTTTATTTGGGGGCACGAGGGCTGCCTTCTCCTGTCTGAGACTTTAAAAGCACCGCCGGTTACACAGGTTTGTTGAGTCGTGACTCCAGTAAAGAACAAAACAAAGGGGAATCAAGGGAACCTTAACTAACCTGGAAGCCTGTCATTCCTTTCAGTGCATTCCTCTGCTCCCTACTGGAAAGTCTGGGCTCCATGTGGAGCAGAGAGCAGAAGCTGGCCTCATTCATCTCCAGCTCCAGAACAAAAGGGAAGGAACGGCGCACCCCCGTTGTCTTGCCCTCCGCTTTAGAGTTTGCTCTCACCTGGTGCGCGGCTGCTCAAAGGGCAGTCTCTGCCGTCCTTCCCCCTGTTATTATTGTAACAGGCTACAAAGTTTCCTCAAGTCCTTTCAATTCGCAGGTCTTTGGACCCAGATTCTCATCCTGAAGAGATGAAAGTAGAAGAGTAAACCATTCAGCTCAGAGAGAGAGGACTAAGTGGTCTAAACAGCAGGAGTTAATTAAATTCAAGATACATCCAACCCAATTTGAAGTTCTATTCTGGCTGACCTGTCCTGGTGATCGGGTCATGCCGTACAAGAGTCAGCCATTTACACTGCAACAAGAAGCAGAAAAGAAACCTGACAGTCTAATGTGGCATCCAAAGCTCTTGCTCAAGGGATACTTTACTTCATATGGAACAACACTAAGGAGACTGAGGGTGGATCAGCGATTCCTACACTATTTGCATCAGTGGGATCACCTATTGAATGTACACATGATAATAGTTAGGAAAAAATAATTACTCTTCACTACTGAATAACGGGAAGTTATTCAACTCAGTTACACGTGCCAGGTGAAGAGAGCCCCCAGCAGCCCATTTGCACCATGTCCTAGCTTATTCTGAGAACTCTAAACCAGACACGAGAGAGATAATCCAGACAGCTGCTCTGGGCCTGGAGTGGCCACTAGCCCAGAGCAGTCTTAAAGTTTGGTTCCACCTATTCACATTGTCCACATCAGCAGTTTAATCTCTGAACATCGGACTATTCATAAACTTGGTTTTTCCTCATGACAGGTGATTTTGGGGCTCTTGTGGATCCACAAGGGCATTCTTGTATCTTCTGGCCCTTATCTGTGTCACCACGTGCCAACGCCACAAGACTAAGGTGGGTTATAGGAGAGGTTGCCCACTTTCAGACCAACATGTTCTTAGGCAAGTTCTGAAGTGCTACCCTGTTTGCCCTAAAGACACTGTTAAAGATCCAGAGTAGACAAGTGGCAAAGTAGGCTTCAAGATTGATTTCAAAGCCATTCCTGCACCATGGGTTAGATACAATCCACGTTCCCACAACTTGACTCCTTCAGCATCAGCTAAACTCAAGATGGAAGGGAAAAGTCTTTTGCAATTTCCTCTAGGTGCACTACTCCAGTATTGTTTGATTACCTCAAGTTTTCTACCTTCATCTTGCAATATTAAACTGATTCAGGAGTAAATCAACTAAAATAGCACAAGTCCAAGTCTTAGTTGATTAAAATATAATTCTCTACAACAATTAAAAGCCCACTAAATTCCTAAACTATCTGAGATAAAGATATATTTCTCTTTCAGTTCTAATTTTGAAAATTTAAACCTGACTTACAGTATCAGTTGCTTGAAAATCCCAGAAATAAATAAAATAAAAAAAGAAAATCTATTATACTTGATAGACCATAATTATTTTGAGGAGAAGTCTGAATTGTGGACCTTTACATCCATAACAATAAGAAAAGCAAATGTTATCTTACTTGTTATTCAGAAATCTCCTCCAAACATTCAACCTTAAATTCTCTAACAGTACAGGGTACAATAGCAGAGGTGTTCAGGTGTCCTTCCTGAAAACCCTTCTTGGACAATTTGTATCCCAGCTCTATGACTTTTTCAGGTACCCACCAGTTCTTCCAAGAATATACAGGTTTCTATCTAATCAATATAGATTATAATCTATACAGTTAAAATCTAATTCCTAGTGAGGAGAGCACCTGTTCATTAGAAAAACATGGTCTGGAGTGTCCACTTGTGTTTCCTCCCACATAAAAATCAGGTTTCTCAAGAACTTAGTAACTATCCCTTCAAATTACAGCACTAAGTTTTTCTTTATTGTTGCAATAAGATGATCTAGAAAAGAAAAGAGACAAAGTCACTGCTTATGCTTATTTGGAACTAAATGATGCTACCTACTTCTGTTGAACATCTGTGAGTCTTCTGTATGGTGTATTAGACTCCTTAGATCCAGGGGACACTTTCTCTTAACTTTCAGCTCAGTATACTCTAAAATATATGCAAGTGGAACTATACTTTTTTTGGAAGAAACTCCTTCAAGATGATGAGAACACTACAAGCAGCAAATTGTCTCTCAACTCTTGCAATTTCCCACATATACGTAAATAAGGGATAAGAGAGAAGCCTACTAGTGGCATTTCCAAACCCTTACACAACACCAAGCCACAAATCTTAATTTCTTTTCCATAGACACCTGTGGACAGTAACATATTTCCCACAGTCTTCAACTTACTTCTCACTTAGTGCCTGCAATACTGCAAAAGCACTTACATGCAGGTGCAAATTCTACTGCCCTTTTGGCCTGATGTCCTGTTTGTGTGCCTCCAATTCCCAACCTCTGGGCCCAGTTCTCAAAGCCAGGTTGAAAGCCTTGGAAGTAAAAACTGTAATGGTCGGTCAGGCTTTTTAGAAAATGAATTAATCTTATGTTTAGTGTGTGCAAGTCCTACAAGAAACAGTGATTTTTATGATGCTCTTATTCACAGCAGATGGGCTGAACAAACACAAACAGCACATTGAGATCCCTGGGGTTTCTGCCTGCACTGTTTGTGAACAATTTTGACCAACCTTGATGCAGAGTTTAAGGATATTTTGAACTTACTGACACATGTATTTCCTACAGCTCCAGTACCCCACAGACAGCCACGAGCCTCTCAGGAACTTCAGTGCCACTAATGCTGGCAATATTCAGACTTGCAACAACTCTGTGACCCAATTTTTTTTCCTTATAACTTTTCAATAAGGAGTCAGTTTCTTGCATTTTTAATAAATAATATGAAAAATCATAGCGCCTTTGACTATGAACTTTGACTATTATGTTTTCTTTAAAGTCTTAAGCAACCACATTCTTCTGACCAATAAAATTGGAAGGAAAGGTGGAATCCCTATATGTGGGCTTTTTTTGAGTTGGAACTGAAAAGATGATCAGTCCTTATGGTTGAAATATACAAAATTTTATATGCCTTTATTATCTCTCATTTTCATTCACCAAAAAAAAAATGGCACTTTGGACCACCAACAAATAACAAGATAGGTTGTTTTTAAGATGTCTAGGAAATTTTACAGGAGTTATGAAAAACTCACTCAAGGGAATAATTAATAGTTTCTTTTCACATGTCCAATTCATAAAAGCTACTTACAGTCCAAGTACAAAAATTTCTTTTGGAAAATACTGACGAGTGACATTTTAGTGAATTAATCAGAGCTTTAAATCAAAAATACGTTTTCTCTCTTCTCTGATTCTTTGCTCTTATGCTCATTATCCTATAACTTTCATCCACAATTACAAAAAAGGCTGTATTTTTTCACTGATGGACCACAATGCAGCAATGAAACGGATTTTAAGGTGAAATTGAGACTTTTCAGTGAGTCTTGCATTTGTTATGTGTTACCTCATGACTTCTGATGAATACAGTGGTGTGATTATTTTGATCAGACTCATACAGCAATCTGCTGCTTTTTTCACTCCAATGTAAAAGTAATAGATGCCATAAATGCCATAAACAATCTATCCTTCAGGCAATTCCAGTAGCTCAATCATGTAATTACCCAAAGCAATTTTCAACTTCCCAGATAGTCGATAACTGGACTACAGTCCTGGAAACACAAAGGCATTAAGGTGGCTGCAGCATCCTTGACCCTCCACGCGAAGAAGAACAAAGGTGAGCCTGAACACACCCATAGAAATCTCCAAATCGTTCAAAATGCTTGCAGCCTGAAAAATCAACCCTCAGAGGTGTCACTGATATGAATTGTGATGTACACCTGTACCGTTCCTGGAGCTTTCAGGGTATCTAGCTGAATGGCAACAGCCTTGAGCCGAAAACATGCCAAATCCCCAGGAAAAATCCTTGGATTCAGTGGAATGAATAGGGTAGGACAAGTGCTGGACTTCTTTCTTACATGTAAATGGATGTAGCTAAATGCTCAATATTAAAATTTTATTAAGGTATTTATTGTTTTCAATAAAATTTGAGTATTTTCTAGGGAAATACATGAAATAAATTAATACACAGGAGAAAGCAAAGAGAGAGGAATAATATGCATGAAACCTTTTCTGACATGAAAAATGGCTTATTCTTAGCTCTCGTGTAGTGGAATACATAAAAACCAAATTTCACTGTGCTTAGTCTGCTTCTGCAGCCTAGGAAAATAGTATGGTCTCTTCTAAGACTGAGATTTAATCAGATTCTTTTTTAGTTCCATTTGCTTCACAGATCATGTACAAGTTGCCCTATAACACAAGGCCTGTAGTGGGTAATTTACTGACCACGCCAGAGATAAAAACATGAAATAATTGAAAACAAAGCATGACACTGACTGCACCTTTTAGAATGTCTACTTTAAAATATTACTTTATAGCATCAGGTCCCTTTTCACACCCCATAATTTCTAATGAATTACTTTAATCACAGCTGCATTAACAACATGCCTAGGGCAGATAGGTAGATACACATATCTAATGGCCTCATTCATGAGGCAACTGATTGCAGAGAAGAAGAATTTCATCAGCTCAGATTCTAATCAAAGAAAAGGTCAAGTTTCCCGTAGCTCTAAGTCAATTGTAGAAATGATTAAAAGTGCATCCACCTGCCTGGTAGGTGCGCCCACTCACCCACCAGCCCTCCCCCCCCCCTCAGCCTGGCTCCTCTCCTTGTCCTCTGAGGGAATCAAGTGCCTGCTAGCAATTAGCCTTAATGAGCCAATAGTACTTTCCTGAGAGAGATGTTGAGAAACCTAATTGCAGAAAGCAAGTGGAGAGGCTCTGCCTGCCTGAGACAGAGCTGTCACTCCTGACCTGCCAGGTAGTCTGCACAGCACAAGGGTACAGCAAAATCCAATTTTTTGTAGCCTTCCTGGAAACTAAAGGGCAGGGCACTTCCAAAGTGCTCCATGTCCTCAGCGCAGACAGATTCCTTTGTATTTGGGGTGCTGGTGTCTGCTTCCAGTTTTGACTGACTTGCTCTCCAGCTGAAGCACTGACGTTTGCTGTGAAACCAGCACCTCGTGTTTGACTTCTGTAGATAGTTTGTGATGTAGGTACATTAATTACACTGTAGTTAATCTGATTACAATATGATTCTAATTTTGATGTCTGTAATTACTACTGCTTCATACAGCTAGAAGCTTAATTTAATGCCTGAATTACTTTTAATTACCTCTTAAGTTCCTTACTTTCATATTTAGTACATGCACTTACTGCAAAATCCCACTATCAGAAGATTAACTTAATTACCTTATTTTCAAGTGAACTTCTATTCTTGGGCAATTCTTAGCGATCTGTGTGCTCACATCTTTAATTAGTCTCGGGCACATTATGCACTTCTGTGTTGAGAATGCACCTCTTTAATTGTATCTGGTAATTGCAAACTTCCTGGAGTTATATGCATGGCAGGAATGACAGGGATTCAGTGTGACACAGAGCTCAGCATTCAACAAAACTTAACTGAAAATCATCAGTAAAGCAAAAGAAATATTTTTATTACACTCATGTTTCCTGAGTTCTGTATAGTGCAGAAATGAATCTCATACACAGTTCCACCAACTGGTGCTGTGTGATGCTGTAGTTTCCTCATACATTTATAAACTTAAAGTTCATTGTTCTTCATTGTACAAGCTATTGTATCACACAATTGCTCCAATAAGTTAAATGAATAAGAGACTTGCCTTAACCCCAGGGTCAAAATCCACATCTCATCCACTTAATTGGAGTGGACCTGATCACACCAGCTCGGAGCTGAATTAGTTTCAAAACCAACAAGGTCCTCAATGAGCATTAAATGAAGGCTTTTGCCAGACCTCCAAAGCAACAGGCAGTTCTCTTCCATCACTGCAACGACAGTAACCCACTTGAAAACTTGCACAGTAATAATAATGTCACCCACTCATTCCAAAATTTTGAGCAGATAACAGAATAATTGGATTTGAAACTCACTGTTACCTTTTAGATTAGGGAAAGGACTATTATAATCATTTTTGACTGGACATAAAGTAATTTTGAGAAATTAACGCACTACAGGTTGAAATACTGTAGGCACTTTGAATAATAAGAAGGACTAGCTCCTATTAAGTTTAGTAAAATACTTTTCATTCATGGGATTTGGATTTACCTTGCAGTTTCAGAAAGCAGATATTCACATCAGTAGACTGAAATATTGCAAAATAACCCAGGTGCTTCGTGGTGAAAGCTAGTGGGTACTAGGCATTTTTCTATCTATAACATAAGTCCTTGCTTCATATTGAGGAACTAGAAATGAGCAGATGTATAAATATGTTCCATAAAGTGATTAAAATAAGTAGCAAAGCATGAAAAAAAGCATTTTTTTTTCTAGTAGATTTTCTGAGATGAATACAACTTTAATGTCCAAATGCTGAATAGGAATCACTTCATCAGATCTCATCAGTTAACAGTTAACTGATGGGCAGCACTAGGAACTCTTTGTGTATGTGGAGAACAAGTGACCCAGGGCAGGCAGAGTGTGACAACTCCATGGAAGTTGTTACCTTGACTTTGGCAGTGCTATGCAAATGGATAAGGTACCAGTTCAGAAGTGAAGTTTCTGGTAAACTACTACTAGGAGATATGATAATGGCAGTATAAAAGGAAATCTCATGTCACTACAACACCAAATGAGGTTGGTTCTTTATACAGAGAATGTTCTCAATTCTGAATGAATTGAGATCAATGGGAACAGCAAGTACTTCTCCCTTCAGAAAACCTGCTCAAACTTGTGAGCCGGTAATAGGCACATAAAAGTTATGCTTAAAGGACAGGAAAACTCAGAAAAGCAACATTCCCAGTTCATTTGTTTCTTTTTCTGCTTGGTGATCAGCATAATACAAGCACAGTGATGAAATGTGTTTGATGACAAACTCTGCTCAGCTATTCAAATCCCTTGCCTACAACACTCCTGATAAGTTAAGGATCTAAAACTGCCTAACCAGTGCTCATGTGCAAGTTAATTGAAGGTCTTCTATGAATCCATATACACTGCTGAAGATTGATTAAAACAGCTTTATGAAAGGTACTCAAAGCCAATGCTCTTTCACACTGTCGATTAGTTTCTTGATGAGATTCCAGAAAGAAATTAAGGGGCAAAATGGCATTGAAAAGAAAAATCCAATGACACAATTGAAGCACAAATGATCTTCTCCACAGTGCAGACTGACTCTTTCTCTGGGTATATCTGTGTCTACACATCATATCTAGAGACAATGCTCTTGTGGCTCTTCATACCCCCTCCACATTTCATCCTTCCAATACTGCCCAAAGCAAACAAAGAGGGATGATGCTACAGGACACCACGGGCTATAAAGTTCACTCCTGGGAAATTTTTGATTTATGTAGTGCTACTAATCTATTGTATAAAACTAATACACTTTTAACATGGCTAGGTATGTTCTGTGATACCAGAAATGGGGGCTTTTTATAGAATTTACAGGTTTAGATTTTGGTTTTTTGTTTGTTTTGGTTTTGTTTTTTAAATGCCTTGAGTTCTTTTTTTGGGGTGCCTACTACTTTTTGTTTTTAAACAGTGTCTAGTTCTTTTTTGGGAGCACCAACTATTTTTTTGTGAAACCTTTATAAAAGTATCAATAAGTGATGGGACAAGGGTAAAAAAAAGTGTCCAGTTATTCTCTGTGTGCCTTTTTCATCTTTATGTTGACACCCTCACCAACAACTTGCATAGCTCATCATCACACACAATTTGTCTGATGTTTCTAAATGCTTATTTACTTAGTATTTGAAATAATAACTTTCATATTTTCTAATTAACCTGTTGCCTAACAAGCCTAATTTGATGGGGATAGCTAAAACATCACTGGCCTCTTTGTACTGTTTGGTTTTGGTTTTGTTTTTTTTTGAAAATACTCTTCTTTTAAAATACATACCCATCTTATGTACACATAAAACACAAACACACAGACACACACTCTTTGCTCATGAATTGTAAATGACAACTTCATTTGCTTGTATATGGAGAAATAAATACCAACAACAGTGTGACTTGTACCTTCTTTTTAACAGAGCTAAAATTCAAATGTATTTACACAGCTGATTCAGGTCAGCTTTAGTGTAGTTTTTTAATGGATATAAGCCTTACAGCTGATTCAAAAATAATCACTGGAAGGCTTAAAACACATATAGGATTAGGCTAAAAGGAAAAAGAGACAAAACTATGTATCCCAAATTATTTCTTAGCATTTCATTAGCTTAATAGAGGACACTAAAGAAGTAGTATTAATGGAAATACTAATTTATTTGCAGGAGTAAAGTTATCACAAAAAGAGGTCCCTCATTTTTAATGTACTATGGTGTTTTTAATTAGGTTTGAATATTTAACTATATTCCAGAAGTCCTTTTGCTTATGCAGGCCATGAATTTTTAAATTCAATTTGATTTCTTTTGTTAACTCCTTTCTGCAAACCATATTAATATTCAAATTTATATTTAGGAAATGAATATACTGACTTGAAATGATGCATTTTGCATTTGTCCAACATTTTGTGAAGGATACAGACCAATTTTTAAATCTCCAAATACCACAAAAGACTATTTGAGATGTTCTTAAATAAGCAGATGAGAGACAGTTCACCTCTAAGAGTGAACTAAGAAGTGAATCCCTGTATGGTTGTTCCATACAGGACACCCCTGCATCAATTTCTTTTGTAATTTGTCATTTAAAATTCAAAAATGCTTAAAGGCCACACTTTTCACCTTTTCACATGGTGAGCTGTAATTGATTATGGATCATCCAAATGATTATTTATATCCCTTATCTACGTCAATAAGTACTTTAAGAACCAATGTTTACAAACAAGCATGTGCTCAATACTCAGAAAGAGTACTTCCTTTTTTAAATAGGGTCAACTTCTTTCAAGTCCCCCTGTAATAAACTCCTCGAGATCATATTGCTGTTTCACATAATCTGACAAATATTTATGTGAAAAAAATTGCACAGAAAAAAAAAGGTGTTTCCAGTTTTAAGCAATCTGATTAAATGTAGTCCTGGCCTTACACTCCAACAGGTTATATGAATAAAGTATCATGGTTACTTTTGTTTAGGGACAATCAAAAATGTTTTCTTAACTCTACAGAATAATTAAAAGAAAAAATTTTCTTTTTTTTATTCACAATTTCAATTCTTCACAGGATTTTTGAAATAGGATCAAATGACCATTTGCATTTTGTTCTGATTGTAATCAATCATCCTCCGTTTTGTCACATCAAAAGTCAATGTGAAAAATAAACACATTATTTCCCATAAAAGTTGAAATCACCTTTCTTGTGAATAATTACATATTTTACTAAAACATGGTTTAATGGGATTTTTTTGCTTTATGTATTTAGATAAGCAATCACTTTCTCTATAAATACATGACTAAAAGCACTTGCTTTTTATGCTCTGAATTGCCTTCCCTCAGCAACTATTTCAATTTGCTACATTTTAAAAGTACCACCTAAGATTTTCTTTACTCAGTGACAGATGGAGTTACAGTTTTAATGCTAGAAATGACAGAATCCAGGTTATTACTTTAAAATGTAGCGAAGTCAGAGGCACATGGACACAATCGAGTTTTCATATCAGTCAGATCGTGTTAGAATGTGTATGGAATTTGGCCACATTCAGCTACTGGAGATGACCTGGGAGGGAAGTAAATATATTCTATTCTGGCTTAATATAATTTACTGAATTTCTCTCCTCTGTGACTAAAATTTCATCTGTTTTCTTGCAGATAGAGAAGGCTGCACCTTCAGAGCCTTCTCCCTTCTTAATGATCCTGTCTGTATAGAGAAACACTGACACTTCCAGATATGCATTCTCAGTTCCATTCCACATTTCTTTGCTGACAGATCAACATGATAATGCTGAACTCAAGAGGTAATTACAGAGTGACAAGTTTCATGACTGAAGTGCTGGTTTATCCAATTATTTCCACAGCCATGCTAGGCTTATATTTCATATTAAAAAAAAAAAAAAAACACATCAAATTGTGCTGTTTGCTCTCCTGTTACACTCCAACATGTGCTGGTTCATCTGCTTTTTTTTTTCTTTCAGTCTCCCAGTTGATGAGATGGCTTACATGATAAATTTATCAAGCTAAAGAATCTTGTTTTAGTTAATTTAGCATAATGAAGCCTGGATGCATGCTAGTTTATCATTAGGGTTCTTCCTTACCAATGATGTATTACACTGTAAAAGATTCAGATGGTTCAACATAATGATGCATTTTGTTGATACATCAAACAAGTCAGAGTAATGAGTAATTCACTAATATATGACCAGAAAAACATTCTATTGGGTCTGGTCCAAGTCTGCTCTAAGTCCTTCACTGACAAGCTCTCAGGAGATTCCCATGGTTACTGGCATCCTCTTCAAATATATTATTTGCTGAAGAACATACTTTTTATGTTCTTCTCTGATGCTTTCCTTTCTTAGTTTCCTCATCTTTATTTTATCTTTGTCACATTCTTTTATCTCAGTAATCTTCATATATGACCAGACTCAAATTCCAAATCAATGCAAAGTCCAGCATTTACACAATAAGATATATTACAACATCTGTCTTTATAGTATGTACTCCTTCTATTTCTCTCCTCTAGCGAGGAAAGCTTCTAACAAACTTTTCCAACTCTGACCTCCTGGTTTTTCTGAAAGAAATTCGGTTTTCTAAGTCAATAAATTTCTTATGGGAAATTAAAGCTGCATCACATGTTTGCAGAGCTCAGTGAACAAGTCCCAAGAAGGACGGGTGAGTGGGTATAACAAGGTGGGGCTCCCACACGTGAAGAACTTCAAGGCCGGGTTACACCTTCTGAGGTACCAGCTGATGGCCCAAGTCTTACCTGGCCAACTGCCTGTCTGTGCAGCTGAGTGGGCAAGCCAAATAAGCCCATATTTCACAAGGATCTACAGGACTGGAAAGTATTTGCAAACCCAGGAAATTCTGGCCCCTGAAACAGGGGAGATGAACACATTTTAAAATCACAGCGCTACATGACAAGTTTTAAAAGGACATAAACATTATTTAGAAAAAGCCATTAAGCTCAGCAAAGTTAAATTTATTCTCTTCCATGCTACAAACATCTCTAATGGTTTCCTGAATGGCCACTCTGTTTGGGTGTGCAATCTTGTTGGCTAGAAAGTAGTACATTTGTAACTTTTAAAATATTATCTCTATAATGCCTCATTATCCTATTATCTACATTAGGCTGGCAACACTGACTGGAAAACACATTACCTATAACATTTTAAATGTCATATATTTTAACTGAGCTCTCCTAAACTGTTTTGTAGCCTCCCTAGCACAAATCACCTTTTTACTTTTTAAAATCTGGAATCGGTGAAATTGCTACTCTTTCCATTTTTTTAAGTACTATGAGGTATTTTTGCAATATGCTGATATATTCTAAAATGCACTACTACCAGAGACAGCTAATCCTGTCATTAAACCTCTGTTCTTCCCTTTCAATTGCTTGCTCTAGATTTAGACTTGATTTGAGATCTCCCTGAGATGTTAGAATACATTTCTAGTCCTTTATTTTATCCTAAAGTTGACTTTTTCAATTACTGGTTTTCCAATGACTAGGCTAAGATAATAACAAAATTATTATGAATTCACATTGTTAGAATGTTTACAGTATTTAGCATAAGATCCCTTTACATCACTTATATAAACAACTTGTATTTTTAATAGGACTCATGTGACATATAATTGCTTTTCCTGAAAAATGCAGAGACCAGTGCTGAAAAAATATTTACATGCTTCCTTTTACATACTATTATTATAAGTGGCTAGAAAATTTACCATTACATCGTGGTATCTTCTGAAATATTTTGGTAAGACAATTTTTGCATTTTAGCACAAGTTCTCTGGTTTTAACAGCAATGATGAGGCCAGAGGCAAAATTAGTATCTACATAGCACTGTTCTTGATCTACAAAATTATATTATTGCTTGGGTGCCGCTACTGAGTGGAATGTCCTTTTCTCAATTAACTGTGTAGGTATACATATTTTTATATAAATTATTACCAGAAAAACGCTTAGAAACAGTCAAATTGCATTAAAAATATATAGTAATTTCAGTGTATATATAAATACCTGTGTATATATAAATACCTGTGTATATACACATACATATACATACATCTCACATATTTTATACATAAGCACCTGCTATTACTTATTTACTACATTCACTTGGTTTCAGATTCCAGTGCCTGCTTGTGGCTGGACTGTACCAACAGCAGTGGGAAGGAGGACACAGCTGCATTTGTGAGAAAACTCATTAACTTCAATTGCTCTGCAAATTTCACAACACAGCTCTAGACAGCAACTTTAATTAATGCAGACAGCTATCATTTTAGAGATTAAAACTGGGGAGCCAGGAAAAGTAAAAGGTATCCAAGGATAAAACTCACACTGTCCTGTTCTCCAGTATCACTTTGTTTTCCTACTGGTGTCCTGTCCTCATTTGACTGATCTTTTGGCAGAAAGCTTTTCTACATTGAACATCAGGTATTCTAAATAAAAGTAACATATTGATTTATTGCTGTTAGGCAAGAAATAACTTTTTTTTTTTTTTAAACTGTGACTTAGGTGAATTTTACTAATCAATGCAACCATTTACAACTTATTAAAGTCGACCATCTTTAATTGACTTACATGCTTTTTGCAATCTTTGCACACACCAGAACTGCTCAGCACACTGTAAGCTTTGGGATGTGTATCTTGTTTATTACAGAGCACCAGCCATGGAGACCCAAGATTTCACGTTTATCACACCATGTCCACCTAGTATTTCATCAAGATACCAGTGAAAGAATGCAAATCCTCATCTCCAAAGGACTGTATGAACCGTTTGACATAAAGGGAATTTCCTGGAGAAAACCTGGCGACTGTCACCAAACCAAGGAGTTTCAGTTCCTTGCAAAAAAAAAAAAAAAAGGAACAAAAACCCTGATCTGGACTGCCTTGTCCACAGTCATTTGACTGCTCACAAGCCTGTACTGGGTAATTACAAATGTTTAACAAGGTTGTAAAGACGGGGCATTTTGGATTAAAACACCCACAATATCCCATCCTTTTAAAATGTACTTATATTTTCCCCTGAATTCTGCACAAAAGAACAGCATAGGATCCTGGGAAGTGCACTTGGATGATACATAGCTCAGTCCTGCTGTAGCAGCTGCCAACAGGCAACAGTGCAACCCTTCAGGATAAGGGCACATGTACCAGAAAAGTGGCTTTGGGACTTTTCTGGCACACTTTTTCATCCCTTCATGCTGTCAAAGTGCCTGAGAGGCTGTGCAGTGTTATGAGACTACAGGACAGCCCTTTGGGGGACATGCAATGTATCTGAAAGGGCCTTAAAGAGCCAGGAAAATTTATTTGGACCAACAAGAGAGAATTTAATTCCTCCCTCTCTTCTACAGGTAGGAAAATGGGCTCCAGTTCCTGTAATGTCCAAATCTGAATTTTTTGGCAATATTCAACCAGAGGAATAAGTTTCTAAAAAAATAAAAATTATTAGAAATATACACCATATTTTTAACTACAGCTGTTGTTTGAGGGTTGACCTTTGAGGGACTGTTTATAAACCAAAAAAAAAGTGTGATTCTATTATTTCCATGGAGTCTGTACTTCTCTCTACCTCAGAGGAATTTAGCAGAAATCCATAGATTAGTTCTCTGATACTTTTATCAAACACTCTTCCCGTCATTTATTACCAGCAGGGCTACAAACAGCAGCAGTCTGAAAACCTGTTTAATCAAAGCAATCTTCTGTCTAAACTAACATTTGCAAGCAATGTATTAAATGCTTTGAAACTCACAAGAACATCTGGTCCCAAAAGTGACAGCCTTCTAGGTATTTTTGAATTCCTCTGCCCTGAATTTGTACCAGTAAAAAAAAAAACAAAAAAAAACAAGGACTGAAAAAACCAACCAACCAAAAAAAACCCCTCAAACAAACAAAAAAGCCCCACAAACCCAAACTACCACAAAAAGACTTAAATCAAAACTGCTTTTAAAGTCAGGGAAACCAATAAACTTCAATTGTGAGAAAAAAAAAATTCTCAGTTTCAAGACTTTTTTAGAGCACAGCCCCTACACCCATTTCTCACACAATGAGTCAACAGATTTCTTCCCGAGTCCCTCATATTCTCTCAGATACTGTTTTTATTTGACCTAAGGAACTTTGGGAAGGTATGAGAAGGAGATAAGGCTCTGATGTGCTTCAACAAATTTTTCAGACATTATCACAGTATCTGGAAGACTAAGACCATAAATAAAGAAGCCAGTGAAGCTATTCCGTAACAAAACACATTATAAATGGGGGAAAAGAAAGGAATATGTTCCATTCAAAATGTTCATTGCACAAACATCTCATAGGACTTTAATGCTTAGAACTTGGGATGGAGGCCAGGTACTTTCTATTTATCGAATTTTAATCCCCAACTGCAATCAAGCATTCCCAAGAGGAGACTTCAAAACATGACCTCTGACAGGAACAGCAGGTGAATATAGGTTTTATCAATGTAAGAACACCACTCCTGATAGGACCAGAGGAGGACTTTGGATAAAGACTGCAGCAGAGTGCTGTGAATAAATTTCACTGCCCTTCTCACCTGGTAAGTCAGCAGGGAACACAGTCACATGCCTCTATAGGACCATGACCCTGCCCAGCTTGGTTTGTCAGGTACTGTGAGTGTGGACAGAAAATGTGGTTCTCCATATCAAGCACTCTGCACATCAACATTCCAGAAGCTAAAGCATTTCAAACAGGTTGCTAATTTCTTTACAGATAGTCAATAGTGAACATCTCAGTCTATAAAGTACATTTCTTCTAAATATCACTGCTACCAGATGGGAGCTCAGTGCTGTGTCTCCTTTGCAGAGGGAGGAGTTTGGCATTGTTAGAATTTGACCACATTTACACTCAGTTCCTTCATCAGATTTCATATGAAATGAAAGCAACACTAAGGGTAAACCTCTGACACCTCATCTGATACATTTTTCGAATGAAAACACTCAGAGTTATCTAAATATCCATGAGACATTTCTGTTGCCCCATAAGCACAGCAACTGAGCAAACGATGGGCTCCACTCTCAAATTACAGCTCCTTCCTTTTTAGATGGACACCATGGGAGGAAAAGGCAGGATTTTTTCAGTGCAACTCCACTAAATAGTAATGAATTAGCCCAGATAGAAATTGCTTCCCTTACATCAGACTCATTGCAGACTTGCAACAGCCTTTTACACCCAAAAGGATTGTCAAAAGGAACTGGAAGCAAATGAACAAGAAACTAAATTACAGTCCACTTCAACAAAATTTTCTTATAACTTCAGAACTGCTTTTGGTTGTCTGCTCAGAGGGAAAAAAAAAAAGTCAAAGCCCTTTAAGAGCCTGAGCCACAACTAAACTGCAAGGAAGTATATGATTAATTTAAGGTATATGAATGGCAATAGTGCTTATGCTACAGCTCTGAAAATAGGGTGCATTGCTACTGACTTTATAGAGCCTCAATTTCAATTACACAGGAGGGAACTGTTTCATTCTTATAAGTCATCTCTTCTAGTGGTTTGCTGTTTGATTTATATTATTGCTTCTATTGCTCTGCACATGTTAATGTAGATGTTAACCCATCAGGTAAGGTACTTCAAACACATTGGACATCCTACAAATAGTTCTGTTTAGGAGATCCTTCTTTCTTGAAGAAGGTGAAAAGCTGAGTGTCTGAAACCTGTCATACCATCTCTAAACCTTTCCCAGGTTAGACACCACACCCAGACCTCCTTGTGTTAGGACAGTGCCTTAAGATAAGATATTCCCCAGCATGTCATCCTTCTTTGTAGAACACCTTTTATAAAAGGATAGAGGGAGCTTGACAACTAAACTTCACTGGAAGCTGGAGTTTCTGCCTAACCTTTTTTACCTTGGCAAATATGCATGATTTGAACCCAAACCAGAGGAATTATTTTAGTCTACCTATTTTGACACTTATTTTGAGAGAAAAAGAAGTGTAATATCTGTAGCCAGCACTGCTGCTTAGAACCCCAGAAATGAGGAATCATCATGTGAAAAACAAAGGTATTCCTTAATTATTTTTTTCCATAAATGTTGCTAGATGCCAAATTCATCATAGGTCAGCCAGCAGTATTGTTCTCACAAATAGTGAAACCTGACAGATTTGTCATGGGTCAGGACTGAGAGCAGGAACATCACAATGCACTAGATACACCTCATTTTGAAAGGGTTTTTTCATACTCAGGATAATTTCCAACATTCTTGCAGGAAAAAAAAGTTTTCAGTAATTACAACCTCCAACTACATTAATTTTTATTTTTACCTCTCAGCTTCCACCACACAAGCCAGGTTACTCCCCTCTCAACTGTAATCACACCAAAACATTGAGTTATTTCT
The DNA here is from genome assembly GCA_013399695.1 of Formicarius rufipectus. Classification (NCBI taxonomy): domain Eukaryota; kingdom Metazoa; phylum Chordata; class Aves; order Passeriformes; family Formicariidae; genus Formicarius; species Formicarius rufipectus. The sequence continues at coordinate 1,854,299 of VXAU01001192.1, forward strand.
CTGGATTGTGATCAAGTAATTGTTTAACAAAGCACAAACTGTTCACTAAATCCAAACAGAGCACATCTAATGATGGATGGCTAAGTAATCCAGGAGAAATCAAGGCACTTTATTCTCTCTAAAGTTATCTGTCATCTGCTACAATTCCCCTCCTTCCCTACAGATTTTAAGTGGGATTAGTTTCACAGCAAGAAGACATACATATATATAAATATATATATTAGACAGCAGTTCACTAGAAAACATGAGAGTTCTTTACTCAACCCTTGTGGAAGTATTTAGGGTTCTGGATGAAAAATTTTGCACAGAAATCTCACTGTGACCAGACACCAGAGGAAGGTCCATACAGGTTCTCAGGTTTTAACTTGAGTTTTTTTTGTCTACTGGGAAAAACAAAAAGTCTGGTTGTCACATAAGTAGTTTTCACGAAGGCTGACATAACATTGGATGTAAAAACATCCCAACACTTTTTCATCAGTCTTTCTTTACCTTTTCACATGATTTTCTTACATTAGAGATTGAAACCTTGTTCCTACAAAAAAATCACTGAACATCAAAGATGGTCATCCATTCCAGAGATAAGAAAACTTTGGAAGCAAATCTACTGTGACAAGTAAGAATCACTTAATGAGAAACCCAGGCACCAAGAGTTCTGCCCAAGACTGTTGTTTGACTATAAATAAATCCCAATGAAATCCTCTTCCTTGTGATAATTTGGAAAAATGAAAGATAAGACCTAGTCCTAAAGATCTTACCCTCCCTTGAGAACTGTAAGGACATACCTGGCAAGAAATAAGGATTCAGATCAGGATAACTATTAGTTCAGTCAAAATCTAACAGGAAGAGTCTAACCTTTCTGCAAGGATCACACAAACTCCAAGAGGAGACACTGTTGACTTTCTTACAACGCTGTACTAAGATATATAGAGATATACTCCCTGAACTATATGAGTGTTTATTTCAGTATTTACCCAAGTTGAGACACATGCAGCTATCTATGAATCTAAGCTTTCAAGCAGCATGGACAAAATAAGAAAGTTAATGGATTTGGCTCATTAATTCAGAAACAAATCAGTAATCTAGTCTATACTGAAAAAAAAGCTCTATTTCATTATGCACATTCACTACAGGTCTACGGTTGAAATACAGACCTCAACAGTCAAAAAGAGGCAAACTCTTTCACAGATTTAAAGGAAATACCTGATCTGTGAAGAATCAGAATGAATTAATATTTCCACTGATGCTGCTAAAGTTGAAGACAGAGCAGGCAGCAGCCACCCTACACCCCTCAGCAGACAGGGCTGTGGACACACTCCTGGGCCAGGCCACGGCACAAACTGAGCTCTGCCTCCCTTTCCCACCACAGCACTCCTTTGGTCACTCCTCTCTGACCTATCACATAAATGAATCACAGAACACATGGGGATTAACTGTTATCAAAACTTCCATCAAACCCTGATAGAATTGGGCAGCAGCTTTAGAAGTTTCAGGAGTACAGCACACAGAGTGCAACCACATGTGACTTAGCTCCTTAGAAAACCTTGCTAGGGATACTGTAAAATTGAAAAGTTTTAGAGACAACCAATAAAACATAATAAAATCCAATAAAATCCAAGAAGTCCCTCTTGAGAGCTCAGAAGGGATAGGGCAGTAAACGTGGCACGTTGCACCACATCAAACCTGCTTCACAGTCTAACAACTCACATCATTATTTTACCATTCAGCAAGCTTCTTATGTATAGAGGGAATGGTAGAGAAGGTTTCATATGTATAGAGGGAATGCTAGAGAAGGAAAGAGTGCCTGCACAGCTGATAATTTGCAACACAGAAGAAAAGCCTTCCCCTTCAAGTAAATGGCTCAGTGGGGGGAAAAGTGGGCTCTTCCAAACCCAGTGGTGTGGCTCCTTTCAGAGTGAACTCCAAAGCTCCTCAGTTGTAGCTTCAAACCCAGATAACCCTGTTGCTACACACTGCAACTAATTGTCTAAGAAGCCAGCAGTGCGTGTGCCTGTTCCTAGCCCATACTGGAAGTGCACTGGGATCTTCCTGGACAAGTAACTACAGCCTGAGGCAGCATCAAGGTGGACAGAGCACCAGATCTGGTGCTCTCCCTGGTCCTGAATGGGTCACAAACACTGGTACAGTGACATTACTGGAAAAGAAAGTAGGGGAGCTTCAGTTTCTTTCTGGGAGGTGGTGACTGTTAAGCATGTGGAGTGTCATCAGCTGAAGGGTCTGAAGGGGAAGGAAGGACTCAAAGTAGGAAGAGGATTCCTTTTCCCTTAATGTCCTGTCATCTGGGTCTGAAAGGCAATGATCATTAAGTCAGGTTTTAATTATGTGGTGCATGGTAGCATCTGAATTTATACTCCTGAATGTAGAAAACAGAAATAAACCCAGCATGTGTTAAGATTATGGTCCATGGAAGGAAGGGAGTTCATATCATCTAATTAAAATAATGAAGAAAATATAAAATTGATCCACTTAACTTCTAAAACATTCATAAACCACCAAATCCAGAGGGCCTATGTGCAAATAACAAATAAATCAACACCAGCAGTTATTAAAGCATAAGGCAACTAGAAAGGCATCTAAAATGAGTTTTTCACACAACTGCTTTTTAAAAAGTTAAAGAACTCAAATATTCAATAGACAATGAGAAGTAAAGCCATCAACAACTGAAGAGGCATAAAGGACACAAAACCTCTTCTTGTTATGGAAGTTGTCTATGTGAATAACATTATTCTAAAACTTTATGGAGATACTCCCTGGAGATACTCCCTAAGCCAAATTTTGAAGTTTCCTCTAAAAAATTATTTGAAGTATTATTTAGTATTTTAGTGACTTTGTATTTCTTAGTAACTTAATTTCAAGTTGTTGAAAAAGGCACATGCACAGAAATAATTAAAATATTTTCTGTTTCTTATACTCTTCCACAGTTTTCCTCCAAACTAAAAATTATAAAGCACGCTCATATAACAGCAGTGCTCTAACAGGAACATGGGCCAACAATTAAAACTAAGCTTATGAGAAGAATTGCCTGAAAATGTGAAATGCTTTACAGTTTCTTCATTCTGAGTGCCTGTTACATTGGGCTCACAAGAACTATACATTAGGACATGAAAGTACCAAACCAAAACAGCCAGTTCGAAACCAGCTTCATACACTCCAAATACTGGAATGTTGTGTCTGTGACAAAGAATGGTATCTGCATTTCTATTTGTTACCCATCACACAGTTAATAAAAGGCTCCATGAATTGCTCCCTATGAGGAAGGGGAAGAAAGAAAATAACGTGGGAAACAAGTCAGTATTGGATATTTTGTAATAGATGAGGGCCATGGTTTTCAACAGCAAATGCCTTGAACCCACTGCAATTTAATAAAAAACCAGTAATGATGACTTAGTAAAATAGAATTTGCTAATTGCATTGTCTTTCTCCAGCATTAACCCAAATTAAAGAACGTCACATTCTTATTCGAAAGAAGAGAGGGAAGAAAGAGATAAGGGCAGAGAAGACAGGAGTAGTTTCTCTCCTGTGAAAGGTGAACAGCAAGTTCAGGAGAAACAAAACTTACAGAACAATTTATCACAAAGAAAATTCAAACTACCAAGAAACGTGTTTCAAGGGATCATGAAAATTAAAATTATTGAGATATAAGAGTACCTTGTAATTATTTTACTGGCCTTTAAACTGGAGAAAAGTCCAAACAGATTCACATTTTGAAGTCTGTATAATCAAAATGTCCTTCATGAACAGCACAAAACATCACATAACTCATAACAACCTAAAAGTGGTGACTGTGAATGTCACCTGAGAAAACATCCCAGGGCAACCTTTTTGCTTCCTGGTGGCATTTTTGTGTCATCACCATCAGAAGATGTGTACAGAAAACCTTCACGCTCCTGGTATTGCCCTGTACAATTGGAATGTTGACAAATCAATAGTTTGCTTCACTCTGGCCACACACAAGCACAAAAATCAAACTACAAGCATTTCCAGCTTTACATGGACATTGCACAAAACTAGATTAGGTCTTACAGTAATCCTCAAATAGAACTCTTGCAATTCCTGTTATTCTGGCTTGCAGTTACATTACATGTCACAGTTCCTGCAAATTACATGCATTTACTCTTTTTCATCTTTTCTTCATACAGAAAGTCATTTGAAGTCTGATCAAAGAATTCAACATAATTCAGGTGTTTCCTAATTAAAGATTGTAAAAAATTAAGCCAAGATCGTTTCATTATGTGCACTGACAAAGATATGGCTCTGATGCAACAACTTAATGCAATAATACATACAACAAATTGACAATTTTAGAATTCTGTGGGCTTCCTCTTTCAAAAAGGACCAGTTTTTAAAATATGAAATGTGTTTTCCTTTAATTTTAAATCAAGAAATCTTACATGTCTGCTTGTCAGAAGACCTGATTCTTACCAAGGGAAATTCTTGTGCACAGCCAGGACTCCAGAACACTAAGAGCTGCCTGCAACAAAATTACTCAACTAGCCAGTGAAAAAAAGCACAAAACCAAAACAAAGAGAAAAGAATTTCTGTTTGAAATGTTTTGAGTTGGTTCTCAAAAACAAATGAGAAAAGCCCAATACACAAGGACACAAAAGATTCTTTAAATGATCCCTTAGCCTCCGTAGGAAATCAGAGAGATTCATCCTGCTATGACTTGTGCAATTTGACTGGTACAATAAAATGATTTTGCAAGTGAAAACAGCTTTCTGGTTTATAAAATGGAAAGTTGCCTCATCAAAATGAGGAGGGAGAACTGAAGGTCAGAACAATGAGTCATCTTCCTGAGGCAGAGTCACATCAGAGAGACCTTGAAAAAGTCAAGTAGTTACTTACAGGCATTTGAAAGAAGGGAAAAAAAAATCACATAAATGAAAATTGGCTGAAAATAAGCACCATTTGTCTGGTTTTGGAGCTATTGTGCCTTCTGCAGTGTATCACTAAGATGGGTGATTATAGCAAATTATAGTAAAAGACAATCTTCTGGTGAAGTTTTGAGAGACACACTGATTGGTTGGCAAATGTAGGAAAGAGGAAGGAAATGAATAGCACTAGAGGGGATAAATAAAAAAAAATAAACTAAAATCAGACAAAGAAGCTCCTAAAAGTCTTTTTTTTTAATATTAATACTAAGATGTGAAAGACAATAAGATGAAAGAAGGCGGTAAGACATCTTCATCATGGCACATAATTTTTGGTTTCCAGTTACAAGTAACAAAACCAATCCTTCCCTGTCCCCTGATTTGGTCTCTGCAAACCACAGTGCTGGATAAAACTCCCAGCAAATCCACAGAAAGAATCACAGCAACTGCAGGGAAAATCCTAAAGCATCCACCAAGTAGGTCATTGCTTTTTCAAACCCTGCATGTCTGTAATGATGGACCCCTGGAAAACGTGAATTACTGTCTGTGTTCAGGGGGCAGAGGCACAAAGAGTGACCCCAGGATGAGCAGTTCTCCCAAAGCCAGGTCACAGCACCCACGTGGGGCAGCACACGTGGACACAACGGGCAGGGAGCTCACCTTGGGCCTGGTTCCTGCACAGCCTTTCAGCTTCCTTTGCATGTTGTTAAACAGCAAGGCAGAATGAGGTTTGGAGGTGCTCCAGTTCAGAGCCGAGACACAGAAGTCAGGTCTTGCAGTATGAACATGTATGATCAAGGAATGGCAAAGCCCAGAGGCTGAGACTTGCCTAAAGGTACTCACCAAAGGATGTGAAAGGGAGATGTTTCTCTATATTATTAATATTTTAGTTGCTTTCAAAAATATTTGCTCTTTCAAAGTTGGGTGAAGAGTCAGAAATACATCCCCAAAATTTGTAGTGTCGTTGTTTAACTTCAATGGTACAAACATACTTTTTCTTATGACTTAAAACTTGTTTCAAGTTTTGTAAGTGATGAAAGCACAGTAAGAGGCAACTGCTCTGATAAAAATTTAAATTTACATTGAAATTTACATTGAAATTTACATTTCAAATAACTTGTGCTCAGAATCTCTGCTTTTCAACAGTAGTTGCTCCTTAGCCATAACTGATTCTTCTTTTCAACAGTGAATTCTGTTATTTTATTAAGTTTCAAAAGAGTACATTAAGTAAAAAAGCTCATGAAACTTTAGTACTGTAAACAAGCTAGAGTAAGTTTAACAAAGTGAAAGGACAAATTACACCTACAGCAATCTTGTCACATGCCAGAGAACAACCATTTGCACAGCAGACACATCACTCTGTAAAGGCATCACAAAAAGTGAAATCATTCACTTCTCTGATGAACCTTCAAATGAAAACAATGTGAAATTAAATAATTATTCTTACAATTCTAATACTTTGATCTCAATAACAGATGTGGCATTCATAACGTTATTTCTGTATCTTTCCAAAATCCAATGTCTTTTTGCATTAGTATAGCTTTAAGACCACAAGTGTACTATGACCTGTACTATCTCCAGATTATAATAAGAACTGGTGAAAATTATTTTTTTTCACTTCGATACCACCTTTGTCATAGAATAAATTATTTCTGCATCATCTGGGGACATATATAGTTACACTACTTTAAGAAATATGTTATGCAACACTTCTTTGATTTTTCAGTATTCTGGTACATGTCGTTCCTTACAAGTTCCTCTCATTATAACATTCCTTGATAAGCCTTTTAGGTGCTAATTAATGAATATAAAGCCTGAGTAACAGCCCTGTAAAGCAATGAAAAGGCAGACAGTTGATGGCAAAATGAGGGTGGAGTGTATTCTGAATGTCTGCCCAGACTACACATTCCCAATGGGATAATAAAGCAGTTAAAAAAGAGAGCAGTGGAATGGCTACTCTATCAAATTGCAGTATGTAGAAAAGGTCAAAGCAATAGAGCACAATGATATAATTCACAGATTATACAAGACATTAAAATTCTGATATGACATTCTTCAGAAAAAAAAAAGATTGTAACAAGGGCAGAAAACGGCAGGACATTAATCCAGTCCTATGGCAACACTTGTACTCAAACTTAAAAATATACAAATGCAACCTTTGTTAACTCTTTGCTAAAACTGGTTACATGGCTTCATTTCAGATAGTACACAGGGAATCATTTCAGGTATTACACAGAGAATTGCTATCAACAAGTGCTGATTGTATGTAATGGAACTGTGTGAGGGGGATGAGGTTGAATGACACAAGTTACATTTCTAAGGATATCCACAAGTTCACCACATCAGTCACCTGTTCCAATACCCAAGTGCATAAACCTTGTACAAGCCTGAGTAGACACAGGAGTAAGTTGAAAGTGTTTGTAGTAGACACGTGAACAAGCACACCTCAACATATTTTATTCATTAAATCATTATTATTTGTATCCCTGTAGGACCTAAATTTGTTAGTCAAGATTAAGGAACCATCCTATTTGTTACAGTAGAAGCAAAGGAAGACACTGTCACCATCACCATAAGAGTTTCTGGCTCTGATGTTAAACACATCACCTTCAGAGTGTGAAGATAAATTAATGCAAGATCCCAACAGCTTGTGAGGAGCTTGATCACAACTAGGAAGAAGTCAGTAAGAGTGCCACTGTTTGAATGGGCAACATATGAAGCCTTTGATCACTCTGATTATTCCTCCTCTTGTTTATCATTCTTATTTTTATAACTCAATCAATGAATAACACCAACTACCACCAAACTCAGGCTCACCTAAGCCATCACCATTCCAACACAGTTCTCACATGTCACAACTGGAAAATGTTTTGTGAAAGAGTTGTGGAGAGGGAGCAGCAGTTGCAGGACATTGTGGAAAAGAAATCCACAGGAGCAGCACATATTGCAGCAAGCCCACTTTGACTGGGGCAAACATAGAACATTTTTTGAATAAGATCTTTTATTTAAAATTTTGGAACTGAAGGGAAAAGTGATATTCAATAGTAAATTTACCTAAAAGTAGTTTGATTTTTAACACAGTTAAATTCTCAGTACAATTATCTGGGGAATACTTAAAGTACAGCTTTTCATTAACATTAAACCATGTAACCTCATCTTTGTCATAGCAGTTGCCTCAGAACTGGTTATAAAATTTAAAGTCAGAAAGGACATAAACTACAAAGAGACTCTTCGTTTCTGCCAGGGTTACAACCCTAACACAAATGTAGATTTTATATTCCATTATCTTTGGTGATTAAAGGTCAGTGTGTCCACTTGCCAAGTGATTTGAGTTCATGCCCTTACCTCATGAAAACGTCCCTATGGGGGAAAAAAGTCAGAAATAGAACCATAATGAATATAGTGTTTGATGATGTAACAAGTCAGCTTTATTATTTCTGCCCTGTCTATACAGCCACACACCAGGCGAGTTATCCCTGTGTTTTGCAGCCAAATCTCAGGGGCAGGATTTCTTGTTCCAGACTTTCCACTTAGCCCAGGACTGAGAGTGATTTGCCCTTATTTCTTGTCATCCTCCTTTGTACTGCAGAGCCTGCACCATAGCTCAAATGTTTAGGCTGGCAGCTTCAAAGACACTTTGCTAAACAGGGAACTGTGGCATGGCCTTTAAAAAAAGATGTACTACTGTAGTATAATTGTATTTTCAGGATAAACATCTTCAGAAATTTTCAGGGTTTTACCATTCTTGAACACATAAATCTTTTTCCTTATGTAGAATACACGAGACTTATAAAACCATCAAACTTCTCAGTGTTACTCCTTCAGTGTGCATCCCTACTTGTTAACAGTATCAGCTGCAGGGCATGCTCCAGAAACTCCAGTCAGAGCACCAAAGAAATGAGTTAGAGAATAATCTAATGTAACTGTTTAAATATGAAATCACAAAATCACAGGATAATTTTGATTGGAGAGGACCTCCAGAGGTCATCTATTCCAACCCCCTGCTCAAAGCAGTACGAACTTCAAAGGCAGATGTGCTTGCTGAGGATCTGAATGAAATATGCATAGGTAGTGCCAGGAAGTCACATCTTCAGGTGAATGTTAGGCTACTGTCTTAACATCCCTGTTATGATCACTCTGGATCTTTCATGTTTTTTCAAATGATAAGCCAACCTCAAAAGATACTTTAGGTAGTTAAAAATTCTGGTCAGAGTCTGTTTCCTCTTTAGCATAACAGAGGATGGAGCTTGATTAGCAGGTCTGGAGCAATTACATTATGCATTATTAAGAATACTGATAAAGCAATCCTGTAATAGCTCTCCATCATCGGAAATCCCAGTCTAAAAAGAGATCAGCCCACCAAATTAAAAAGCTGACATATGTCAAATCATACTTGTGCATTCAGATAAAGAGCAGTAAAAACACTGAAAAAGGTAGGTCAGAGTTTTTGCTTCAAACCAGATGATCCCATCAATAAACTCAGAAGCAAGCGTGAGTCACTGATATTTTCTACATCCTTTTAAGAAATTAATAATGCTGGTTAAAATCTGACAATTACAAAACAATATCACACAGAACATGGATTTTGC